>PVKN010039633.1:0-10852 GCA_004027915.1 Capromys pilorides
CTCTCTCTCTCTCTCTCTCTCTCTCTCTCTCTCTCTCTCTCTATCTCAGTTGGATTTTTGGATTTGGCAAACACATACATGACTTCCATGTAATTCCTCATTCTGCTCTCAGGAGTTATGATAGTAGATAAAGGTCCTAAGGAAATCAGGAGAAACATGAAGCACATCTGTCCTTAAGATGTTCCCAGACCAGGACAGAGGTCACATACAAACCCCAAGCTGCTATATCTGTAGGATAAAAAAAAAAAATCCCTGTATTCATCACCACGCCATCGCTGGGACACACAGAAAGTTAAAGAAAGAGAGGTTTATTTGCCTCAAGGTTCTCAGTGGATTCAGCTCAATGTCAGCCAGCTCCAAGGCAGAAGCACACGGTAGTAGGACTTGATGAGAAAACTGCTCATCCATGGCAGCCAGGAAGCAGAGAGAGAAGGCAGCAGTGGGGGACAAGAGCATACTTTTCCAGGTTGACATACCCACCCACCCCAAAGGCACACTCAGCTACCACGCTCCTCACTGGATGAATCCACTGGTCTAATGAGCATCCTCATGATCTAATCACTCGCCCCCCAAAGCATGAGACTTTGGGGGTCATTTTAGATCTAAACCCAATCTCAAGAGGCAATCCAAGCACATAGTGTGGGCAGATACCCTTTCAGGAAGGCCAAAGTGTGATTTGAGCAAGGAGGAGAACTCTAGGAGTGTAGAAAGCAGCGCACTGGGACCAAGGAACAGGGAAGTCTGCTGCATGGGAGAGATCTGTGGCTTCAATGTAAGAGGAGTGCAGAAGATACAGAGGCTATGCAGTTTGAGTTTCAAGGCTGAAGAGCCTTGAATGCCAACCATGCTGGGTGAGATGGTACAGCTGAAGCTGTATCTCCATGGCCTTGAGAAGCTGGCAATGTATTTAAATTGAGGTGGGATGGAATCAGGCATAGTTTAGAAAGGTCCCTGGCGTCAAGGTGGAGGATGGTGGGAGGGCAAGGCAGGCAAAGCAATAGCAAAGCTCTGTAGCAGTCCTAGCAGGAATGATGAGGTCCCAGTGGATACAGTAGTAGTGGATATGAGGAGATGGGCCATGCTTTAAGGTGAAGCCACTGTGATTTGGCACAGATACAATGGCTCTCCCATTATGGATCTCTCCACTAGACTGTCCAGCTCTTACAGAAAAGAACTCCTTATTGTGTATCATTCATCCACCTTATTGCGTAGCATTTATTCACTCAAAGAACATTATTGATGCCTTCTTTGTGCCTAGCCCAGACTACTCACCAATATATGAAAATAAGTGGGATATAATCGCTGTCATCTAAGAGCTCAGAGTCCAGTGGGGAAAGCAAATGTCACAGACTATTTATAAAAGTAGACTCAAGGGGTTCAGGAGATCCCTCAGTGATCTAAGTGCCTGCCTGGCAAGCACAAGGACTTGGGTTCAATCCATGATACTGAATGCCATGCCAACCCTGGAACCCTGAGCACACAGTGCCTGCCACTAAAACTGTGTGTGGTGGTACATGCCTGTAATCCCAGGGCTGGAGAGGCTGAGACAAAAGGATCACTATGAGCCTGAGCTGTCCAGTGAGACTGTGTACCATATATATGATTTTTTTAAACATAGACTCAAGTATTCCTCAGCCTATATACACATGCCTTTGCAAAGTGACTTTGGACTTTCTCTCGTATTTCCCATGAATTGAGTCTGGGCTTATCTTGTGACTTGCTCTTGTGGACAGAATGTGGCATTTCTAAATTTATACCTAATAGATCTGGGGACTTGCTGCTTAAGCTCTTAGAACTTCGTTTTACCATGGAAGACCACATGGAGTTGGTGCTATTGTGCCAGGTGGGAAGCAACCTAAAAAAGCAGAGCCAAGATCAGCCCATCCAGCCCAAATCAGCAGAACTTCTGGATGATTTAAATTCATGAGAAGTAATAAATAATGTTTATTTTATGTCCCAGCTCTTGGCTAACTTGTTATATGGCAATAACTAACTGATACAGCATACAATAAGTTAATCTTTTAAAAAGCATACTATAAAACTCATCACTTGGATGTCACTAGAATCTCATAAATAACCTCTGTCCCATCCTACATCTACCTTGAAGCAGAAAACAGCATTAGGTCATATTCTCGGGAGACTATATTCCAGGAGTCTGTTGCATTTCTTCACATTTTGCAAGCAAAAACACCTTGTTTAGGGCTATCTTTTGAAATGTTTACATAATGTGTAGTCTTAGAAACTAGAAATCGTTTCTCTCTAGGACAGCTAGGAAGTTTATTGGCTGTCCAACCTAGTAAAGTTGCCATTCTTTAGGGCAAATTTCAAGCAGTCTTACTGCTCATTATAAAAGACTTGGGTTCCCTAAACTGAGGTTTCCTCTGCACATGCTACCATGTTCATTAGCTATCTCTAGGTCACCTTTAGAAATTGGAGCTTTGGGAGCCAACACAATTGCTGCCACTGGCTACTTCTATTGCCATGAAGCACACTGTCCTTTGTGTCTTATTTATGAGTCCCATATCTTTTGCCAGCAACCATGACACCATGGCAGCCTAACTTTATAGCCTGCAGGGAGTGCAAGTCTCAGATCACTCAAAGTATTTGATCCTTATCCTTCCAGAAAACATATAATCCAGTCCTACAAAGCCTTAGTGAGTATACAGTCTCACTAAAGATGTCATGGGAAGACGTAAGAGAGATGTATATAGGACACCATGCATGTAACAGTTTTTGATGTAGCCTCCAGAACACCCTGTTCAGCCATCAGCTACCTCTTCTCCCTCTGGGCCTTTCCCCACCTCATCTCCTCTTCTGCGCCACTGCTGTATGGCCAGCAGCTCCCTCAACTCAGCATCCCCCACTTACAGGCATTTCTGCAGCTCTCCCATGCTTGACAGTCTCTTGGCATAGGTTTCCCCTAGGTTTTCCAGGCTGGCCTCTCCACACCTATCCCCTGACACAACCAAAAAGAGTTTCCATAGGTTCCACCCTTCTTAAAAGGGTGAAAACTTACCTTTCCTGCAGAGATTCTACAAAAGATACAGGTGATGTGCTACAAGTCAGAAATATTCCCAATGGAGAGGTCTAGTAAGGATTTGGAAATGTTGCCACTAATCCCTGAAGGGGGAAGAGGTTTTCCAAAGACAGAAAAGATAAGAGCCTGCCAGGTTGAATGGCTTTATGATGAGGGAGGAGGGCAACCATCTCAGGTAAGAAGGCTGTGGTCAGCTGTTAAAAGACAGGCTCAAGGCACAAAAGTGGGGGACTGTGGAGTTTGCACAACAGAATTGTGCCTTGAAACAACCATGAAATGTAGCCTGTCTCCTGGGCTACATGTGTGAAGCTCCTTAAATTCATACATGAAATATCAAAGCACAAGAGCTTGTAACTAAAGGAAACACCCACTAATCATAGTTTTCACCAGGAGCACCCTAACTGACATTTTAATTAACAAGCTGTTCTCCCCCCCACTCCATTTTTAATATAAGGACTTCTTGTTGCTTTAAATCTAAAATTAATTAAGTGAGAGTTCTCCCATGGAGTAGAGTATATGGCTCATACTAAACGAACGGGAGTGATAAGGTAAGATATATGGCCCAAAGCAAGGGGGCGGGCACTGAAGAATTCTTTACCTCTGTAGCTGAGGCAAACTAAACCAGCCATAGCCCATTTGCTCACAGAAGACCTGGAGATCCTGGACCTTTTCCAAGAAGTGCTGCATCCGAGTCTTAGCCCAGCTAAGTTCTAGAATTATCAAAGCTTAAAATGCTGTTACAAGGCCCTACATAACCTAGCCCCTGCCTCTGTCACTCAGACCTTAGCCTCTCCATATTCTGCCTTATTCCTAAGCCCAGCCACACTGGTATTCTTGCTATGTCCAAGCACGACCCGCTCATCCCCACGGGGTTGCACTTGCTGTTTTGTAGCCTTGGGTCACTGGTCCACTACACAAGGCAACTTCTCTAACAATTCTGTTTAAAATACTAATTAACCCTTCTGCCCACACCATGAAAATTTAGCATCTTCATAGGTCATTTTGTTCTGCTTTCTGCCTGTCTCCACCACAATGGCAGCTGTGTAAGGTAGGGATTTGCCCCTCACAAATGTAGAGCCATTCCCACGTGTAGGATGTGGTTCATCCTCAGTAATCATTTGTTGAATGAGTGCTTAGAATATTTTCCCTTTTGCCTCCTTTCTCCCCTTGGCCTAACTTGGCTAATTCTGCTGCTCTCACATTAAACAATGCTTCTTGATCTTTCTAGACTGGTCCAGGCCCCTCTTTGATCACCCTTATAGCATTTATCATAACTCAGATTAACAATTGATAGAACTGATTATTTAATATTTATCTAGAATATAATTTCTATGAGATAAATGAGATGATGAAACACTCCATGATTAGTAGCTGCTATTTTTTATTTATCTCATCACCACCATCACCACCACCATCATCATCATGCTCACCAATACCATCATGCAGGATAATCTTCTCATGATATGTGAAGGCATTTTAGGATACCCCAGGTCTTGAGTACCCCCAGAAGGCCTGTGTATTAAAGTTTGGCTCCCAAGGTAATATTTCTGGAAGGTGGAAGAGCTTTTATAAGATGAGCCCCTTAGGTCATTTGAAGCATGCTCTTAATGGGAATTGTGGGACCCCAGCCTCTGCTTCCTCTCCTTTTGCCTCCTGGACATCAGGTGAGCAGTTTTGCTTTACACACCCTCCTTTTCTAGCCGCCATGCCATAGGCCTAAAGCAGCAGAGCCAAGCACACACGGGTTAGAACTTCCAAATCTAAGGCCTAACGTAATCCTTTTATCTTTATAAGCTGATTGCCTCAAGTTTTTGTTGAGTACCATGAGGCTGGGTAGCTCCTTGGAAGGTGCCGGGTGGTCTGGGCTCGTGTCTGCAGCACAGTTCTTGGCATGAGCGAGCCCTGCAGCACAGTCTCTTCCTGCTGTTGAAATTTGTTCCTTGAGGCGATGACTCAGCTGCACTGCATCGTGTCACTTTGAATATAACATATTTTACTTATCTATTCTTCTCTTGATGGACATTTTAGGCTGTTTCCCATTTTTTGCTGTGACAAATCATTCAGCCATTATCCTTTCAGTCTCCTGTGTCGTCAGAGCTTTTCCTTTCTATCAGGTTGTTCCCACCAGCCAAAAAAATGCACGGTAATTTTTCTCATTTTGAAAAAAAGTAATAATAATAATAATAATAATAATAATAAATTACAATTTAATAATAGTAATACATGTGATAACAACTGTTCCTGACAGAGTTCTGTATGAGATCGTCCCCCTTGCTTCACCACTAATGTCATTTCCCCACCCTAACTCTTCCTGTTTTGACCCCATTAACCTATCAATCATTTCTCAAATGCACCATTCCCCTCTAACTCCATGCATTTTCCATTGGGTAGTCCCTGTGTTCAAAATCCTCCTCTCTTCTCCCATAGGTATAGCCTCATGCTTCACTATGACCAAACAGCTATACGTAAGATAGGCTTCCCTTATCCATACTAGCCTATTCAGGCAGCTATAATGAAAGTTCTATCATGGGGTTGAACATCTTTTTATTGTTTCTTAGAACTTGCCCTCCATCTTTGGTGCTCACATTCTACTTGGGTTGACCTCTCTGGGTATCAGTGCCCTCTGACATTTAAGAAAAGTGGTTGAGATGCTCTCTAGTTCCATTCCCCTTTCTATCAGGTTGTTCCCACCTGATAGGGGGTGACGAAAGTCATCCAGGGGCCTTTGGTCGTGTTGCTTTGACAGCCTTTTATTGATCAGCCCTCTAAAGCCTTCTCCTAGGCACTGGGAGTGTGTCTGCAAACAAGTGAGACAAAGTCTTGCTTTAATATAGTTTGTATTGTAGGAAACCAAGTTGTAAAATAACCGAGAACACAAACAAGGAAATGATACAAATTCAGACTACACTTGGTGCCATGAAGAAGAGAGACAGGGTGGGAGGGATTGTTGCGAAAAGCTTTTCTGAGAAGGTGATATTTGAGCTGGCAGCTGAATGAAGAGAGGGAGCCAGCAATGGAGAGATCTAAGGAAACACACTCCAAGCCAAAGGACAGCAAGCAGAGGAGAGGTCTCCAAAAACAGCTTAGCAATTTTGAGGGAAGGAGAAAATGCTGGGTAGACTGGGATGAAGTTGGACTTCAAATATCTGGGCAAGATATTTCCAGCCCAAAGAAATAGTGGATACCCTCACCATAATCAAAGAGATGTTATCTTAGTTACTTTTCTCATTGCTGGGACAAAATATCCAACACTCAAAATTAAAGAACAAAGATTTATTTTGGCTCACAGTTTGTGGAGGCTTCAGTCCATAGTGAGTTAGCTCTAAGACAGAGCCATGACAGACGGACATCACAAAGGTGAAACAGTTCATGGCAGGCAGAAGCAGGAAGGTAGCAGTCCAGCAAAGCAGCAAGAAAGACTATCTGGGTGGTGCCCCCAACAACCTGGGCAGGCTTTCCTATTGTCCACACCCAGAACTCTGCCAAACAAATCAGTGGACTAATTTAGTAATCACACACCCCCAATCTCATCATCACACACTTAATTCCAACAACACACACCCTCTAAAGAAACCCCACCTGTGATCACATGAGGCTTTGCCAGGGGCATCTAGACACAAGCCATAACAGACTTCAATAAGGCTAGTTGACAGGACCAAAAGGTTGCTGGAGCAGAAATTGAGAAGAGAAGTACCAGATAGGAAGGGAGGGACAGAAAGAGGGAGGGAAGGAGGGAGGGAGGGCTAGAGTGGAAAAGCTTGCACAGATATCTAAGTATTACAGACTTTGTCCTCAAGGAGAATGACAAGATCAAAAAAAATTTAAAAAATAAAAAAAAAAGAGAATGAGAAGATCTTCTCTGGAGGACAACTGCATGCTCACAAGTGCTTTTTTTTGGAGCAGTTGCAGAAGTGTCAGGTGGGGTAGGACACTGATCCAGGCAGCCAGGTTAGGAGACTGGAGGTGGGCATCTGGCATTTCCGATGAGTCCGCCTCTGGAAGCCCTCCTGGGGTTTGGAGACCTATCTTTATGGGAGTTGTCTGGGATGCAGGTCCTGTTCTATGTGCCAGGGCTAAAATGATAGATACTTGCTATCTTTAACCCCAGCAGGTGGAGCAGGAAATGAGCTCCAACTAGCTATACTTTCTTGGGATTTGAATCTAAAGATGGGAACCAGAGCCACTGGGAGCATTCAGGAGTCACAGTGGAGATAATGGCATGTAGTAGCTTTCAGCATGGCCTTCAGACAAGGGTGCTGCTATATTCTAACAAAACACAAGACTGTTGGGAAAAGTACAGGTGCCATCCAAAGGGATTTCCCTTAGGTGGCTGCCTAATCCCAGCCACCGGGGCCAGGCTGGCAACAGAGCCCCATGTGGCCAGATTTTCAGATTGTCTAAGAGAACTAGAAAGTCAAAATTTTATATAAAATATCTTTTTTTTTTGCAGGACCGGGGTTCAGACTCACAACCAGTCAGGCACTTGTGCCGTGGAGCTATCTCCCCGGCCCCAAAATATCTTAGATTTTATGCTCATCACAAATTGAAATTGGAGCAGAGAGGTCATACATAACTTGCCCGTCACCAGTTTATAACGTCCTTCCTAATGTGTTGTCCTTTTGAGATAAGAAAATTCTTCATTACATCTAAGGTGAGGAGGAATATTTCAGCAGAAGGCTGGGCAAAGTTGGTTGGAGCTGGAATCTCCTTGGCTAAAATAAAGCCTCAAACTTCCATTGCTTCCTACAACATAAACTTCCAAAGCCAGAGGTAGAGCTGAATCCAAGAGAAAGTAAGGAGTGTCCTCTAGATTAAAGTAGCTGTCACTAGGACAAAAAAGGCCATGGGTAGAGAAGTGGAACAAACACCCAAGCATAACAGCCCCAGCTGTGAGTGAACCTGCCTTTCCCAAGAGCACTGTGCTTTCTCTGGGAAGAAGGGATAGCAATGGGCAGTGTAGGAAACAATGGTCTAAGAGATCAGGACTCTGCCACCAATGTATCAAGCAACCCTAAGCCTATTGCCAGCCCTCCCTGGGCTTGGTTGCCCACTGCACCATGAGGAAGTGGGGCTAGGAGAGCTCCAAGAGCACATCCCACTCTGTTGTCCTCTGGCTGCTGGGACAGTTGGAGGAGGAGAAACCTCCTGGGAGATGTTCCACAGGCTGGCTGGAGGAGCATGCTGAGGCCTCCCTCCACCATACATGAGCAATCATTTCTGGAATAACTTCAGATTCAAGCAGCTTTTGTAAACTGCCCCATTTAAATTAAAACAAATCAATATGCTTTCTAAAATTTAGTCTCAGCTAAACAGCTGTGACAGTTCATAGCAACCTGAACTTGAAATGAACCCACCCTACGTATAAATAAAGCCTTTGATGTCTTCATTAGTTTCTCACATGCCATTTTTTCACAGTCTATCAGGCTAAGTGCTTTGCAACTTATATATATTTTTGCGGGAGGAGTATTTAACCTTCTGATTAGTCACTGCAAGCAGCACAATGACAGAAACCCTGATTTTGCACACAATGAATTTATTGATAGATTTAGCCCATTAGCTGTATTTACCTGTCAGTTCTATGGACACTAATGAGTTGTTTTTCATGGACTAATGAGAACTGTAATGGCTAATGGATGTTTACAGCCTCACTGCGCCACACCATGTGATGCCTGAGCACCCGCTCCTGTCCCTCCGAGTCTTTAATTGGCACCATCAGAGGACTCTTTAATTACATTTGAGCAGACAATAAAGATACTGGCCAAATCAATGGGAGGGAGACAGTGGGATTCTGCAGGAGGTTGGTCATTGGGATGGGCTCCCACCCAGGGCTCCAATCAGCAGTATGACTTCTCTCATGACACTTCAGTGGGAGGAAGTATTGAAGAATGCCCAGGCAAAACATGACTCTACAGAGCTGACCACAGACTTGGAACAGAGCTGGAGGTCATGGTCCAGCCAGGGATGTATGGTGCACAATAGGGACCTTCCAGACACTGAAACAGAGGGAATCCTCAGACCCTTGGATTTATGTATTTTCTTCGACAAGGACATATCTATTTTCTTATATCCAAAGATGGGGCTGTGGTTAAGGTCAATATTAACTGGACAATATTACCATCAATGTAGAATTGGTTCATGGAAAACATTTAAAAGGATCCTTATCTTTGCAGTACTTATTCAGTCATTCACATATTCATCCATTTATTCAGCATTTATCAAGTATTCACCAAAGATGAAATGCACCAAAAATGGAAAAGCACAGTAGGTAGTATCTTATCAGGTAGACCAAAAAAAAAAAAAGGGGACAGAACACTTTTTTTTTCAGTACTGGGGACCAAACTGGGGACCTCACACTTGTCAGGCAGGTGCTTATGCTGCTGAGTTATATCCCCAGCCCCAGAACACTTCATTTTACAGAATATTTTTAAAAGGCAATGTCTTGTATTATGTTCCTTTCAATTGCATAGCAATTCATTGCAGAAATCATGTTAACTATTTCAAGACCCCATACTTGCTAGAGTCCCATAGCATTAGACTTTTCTGGTCTGATTTAATACTTCAGATGGCTTGAGAACACCTCATTCTTGCCAGTATGTGAGACTATCATTGATCAGTTTGTGATAGTTACAGCACAGATCACCTTGTCTAGAAAATCAAACATTCCCTCCAAGGAGGCCGGTGGGAATAGGAAGGAGCCTGAAGACTCTCCTTGACAGGCACAGACTATGGGAATAACGGGCCTGGACAAGAGTGCACTGGTGAGGTGGCAGCTGGAGTGGGGGATGCTACTGAGAAGGCATTCTCTTTTAACCCAACGGGATAACATAAGATCACTGGGCATAAAGCACAGGGGCAGCAGCTATTTGAAGACCTATCACTCTACCTGTGAGTGAATCTAACCCTGGCTAAGCACTCTTAGCCTTGACCCTTCCTGGCATGCTAGCCAGCCTTGAGAGGAAAGCCTGAGCTTTCTTGGTGCTTCCAATGTTCAATGAATGCATCCAATCTGGTGATGGAGGTGCTGCTAGAAAAATTAGAAGAGCAGTTTCCATAGAGAAGTGGGGGTGGAAGCCAGATTTCACAAGGATTGAGGAAGGAGTGGGTGGTGAGGAAGTGGCAGCAGTGACAAGTGAGTGATGCAGATAGATCAAGCAGTCACTCAAGGGGGTCAGGAAGACCTGAGCACATGTGTGAGCTTCTAAGAAGATGTCAACCAAAGAGAAAAGATGGGAAATGCAAGAAAGGGGAAGTGACTGATGGCATAAGTCTCAGAGGTATCAGGAGTGGGGTGAGAATAGAATAACAAAGAGAGGAGGGATGAGCCTCAGAACCAGAGGAGCTTTCGCTCCAGTAGTGAACAGGCACAAATGAAGATGCCCAGCAATCTGGACACAGAAATGAAGGGAATGAACGGCTTTGGTATCTCCACATTTTGTCCCCTGAGATAACAGGGGACCTTGTTTGTGTCATCGCAGAGCCTGGAGGAGAGTGGAGAAGGTTGGGAGCAGCCACTCTAGGGCTTCTAATCAGGAATCATTCAGAATGAAAGGATTGGAGAGAGCCCCGGCCTGGGCTACCAGTAACCATCTTTAGGAGGCTCAAGGATGTCTGGTTGTGCCCAGAAAGAAAAAAGATGTAGTTGAACAGTTTTCCCAGAGATCAGGGTTAGCACAAGGCTACAGGTAAGTTAGGAGCAGCAGATGTTTGGGAGTAATGAGACCTTGAAGCTGAGGTTGAGGCTGTCTAGAGACAGAAGACAGGTAAAGAGAACCAAGGGAAAAGGCTGTGGGGGGTAAGAGTCTGTTCAGATAAGGA
>PVKN010039634.1:0-10846 GCA_004027915.1 Capromys pilorides
CTAAAACTTTCTACAGTAAAAGTTTGGGCTGAATCTTAGAACTTGAGACATTTTCCCCTTGGGTTTGACCATCTTCGAATGTGACATATTGATATATATTGGTATTACTGCCTTTTTTGGGTGGTTAAGGTGATTATAGTATATCAAAATCAAATCCCATTAGATCCTGACATTAAAAGGTAGGATTTAATAGATCCATACTTCTTTTTGTTTAGAGTAACAATTCTTAGGTTTTTCTCTTGCCAAAAATTTGGAGTTTTGCTGCATGTAACATTCTGTATATAAGAATAAAGTATTCAAATACTTTCTGAAGTTTATGTGATACTCCCATTTATAAATCCGCAGTTGTTTTCAGGAAAACAAGCCTATGTGATTTTTCTGCTCCATAACTGACCTGTGGGAATGATAATGCTTATCTGTGACAAAGCCAGTTTCCATGACTTGCATTGTCACTGTCCAAGTCCAGCTAGAGGCTAGTCTGTCAGATACTGAAATGAACATGATCACTAAGTAGCCATAGACTTTCATCGGACATGTGTATTTGTCCATTTTTTGTTACTATATCACAATACCCAAGGCTGGCTAGACTATTAAGAAAAAGAGGCTTATTATTTAGCTCATAGTTTTAGAAGCTGGTTTTGGTAAGGGTGTCCTACTTCTGTCACCTTGTGGTGGGTACCATCATGGCAAAAGCAGGTACAAGAGGAAGCACCATGTAGTGAGGAAAGGAGTGACTGGGTGGGGCCAGACTCATTCTCTCCAGGGAACTCACTTAGGTCTTGTGAGAAATGCCCAAGGGCTCCCTTCCTTGCACTAAGTCCTAACCCTTTCAGGTCCATCTGCCAACACTGCTATACTGGGGACTAAGCTTCCAAGATGCACATACGTGATCTGTGAACCATAGCAACTGGCCTAAGTCACAGCTTTGGCACTAACTGGGGCACATGAGAAATTCCCAGCTTCTTTGTGTGCATTATCCACCTCTGCTGAGGCGTAGCTCCTGATGGGTGGGACCACAGGCTTCGGAGTCAGATTGTCTGGGTTCTAATCCTAACTGCACTACCAGGTGTGAGCTTGAGCAAGTTACTTACCGTCTTCCAGCTTCAGTGTCCTCATCTGTAACACGGGAATAATGCAAACTGCCACAAGGGACAAGATCCTGACACAGCACACTACAGAACATCAAAAGACCTATGTATAAGACATGGCTTAGTGTCTGTTGTGGCCTCAGAAACAAAGTCTATGAAGCACTATTTTTACTTGATGTTCTTTGCATCAAGGGTAGCTTCTTGTAGACCTTGCTTGGATGCATTTTTTATATGTGTGATGACCGCCACCATTTGGTGGAATGGGATGTGTGATATTGCATGTTTATCATTCATTGGATTATGATCTTTAAAATACTACCAGTGATGTCAAGGCTGACAGATTACTTTTGTTTTTTTACTGACGCTCTTCACAGTTTACAAATGTTTTGTGTAAAGTTTGCATTGATTCTCTGCTCTCAAGTTTGATACTATTTCATTGTTCTAAAACGAAAAAGAAAGAAAAAAGTCAGTCCTTTTGATATCCACAGTTATCTGTTTTCATTCTTTTGCTTCTGATTTTCTACTTTTATTTCATAAATCTTATAACATATGGATTCTTTGTCATGAATTTGGCCATCGAATTTTACCAGTACAATTTCTAGGTATAATGTTTGTTTTGTGTGTGTGTTGCTGTTGTTGTGTTGTTGTTTTGTTTTTGGTACAGGGATCAAACTCAGGACCTTGCACTTGCCAGACAGGCACTTGTTGCACTGGGCTTTGCCATGGTTTGGCACTGGGATATTACCTGATAAAATACAAAGCCAGCCTTAAGGTGGTCTACATCCTATGAACGAAATAATTTTAGAAGATAAATTATCAGGATTCCAACCACCAACATACAGATCAACACTTGCTAGATTTTATGAAGTTAAACATTTGTTCAATATCTTTTATATTTTCTTGAAGCATCGTAATATAATAACTACATATATTAATATGCATATTTATATGTGATCAGATTCTTAATTTTTCAAAATTTTTAAAAACTCTTTCAATTGTTCAGTGGGCAACATGAAATTCTCACATGATACCAGAGAAACTGACTGGAAAAACATATTCAAATCATTCATCAAGTCATTGGTACCATGTGGCGCTAGCGTCTTTGGTTACAAAGCTGCGTTTAATTGCGTACATCTATAAAACATGTAAAATATGATATTTTATGATATCTTTTTTGAAGTGAAGACATTGAGGTCTGAAAAGGTCATGAAATCTTTGTTTTCAATGAATTAGTATTAATTTGGACTTTTGTCCAATGTCCACTGAGTTCGAGGGAAGAGCACGGAGGCTGGCGGAGGCCCTGGGAGGTTCTCAAAGGCTCTCCTTTGTGCATTGCTGATGCCTGTGGGCGGCTCTTTCAGGAAGTAGCATTCCTTCAGATTTTGCTGTATTTAAAACAAAAATCATCACGGTATTTGCTTCTGACTTGGCTGCAAGGCAAGCAGCAACATGTATTCCAGAAACATGAAGGCAGCAGAAGCCTGTTGGCAGGACGACTTGCCTGGCTTCTCACACCAAATAAACCTCCCGAGAGGGCTTGGCAGAGGCTGCTCTGTCTCCTTCAGTGGGGTCTAGGGTTCCCTCTCTAGGCTCACGTGAGCACCACCTTTTATCTCTGTATAAATTTGGCATGATTCTACATTTTGTCATTATCAAAATATTTGAATGTGGCTTTCCTTAGTGGAGCTATAGGCATATTTATTTACCGGCAATTCTCAAACAGAGGTGAATTTTGCCCCACTCCCAGCCCCCTTTGATATTTGAAAATGAACAGGGACATCTTTACTTACCACATGGGATTGCCATAGGCATCTACTGGGTGAAGGCCAGGGATGATGCTGAACACCCTCCCGTCCGCAGGACAGAGAACTATCCAACCCAACATGCTGAGAGTGCTAAGGTTGGGTTAGGTTACATTACCTACAAATCTTTTCCGCATTTCTAAGCGAAACCTAGTTTGGAATATCTCTCCCTTTCAGCACAAGCAGAGTTAATGTGATACTGAATTCTGAGGCTTTGTCTCAACTCCTCAGTCTGACGTGATCAATGCCTCAGATTCTTTGCTGGCTCTCAGTTATTGACTTTTTCTCTGTCTCTGTACCAAAGACCTGTTGTTGGGGGTGCTCATGAATAGCTCGCGAGATGAAACAGAGCTTGAGCCATCTCCTGCCTCTCTGAAATACGCCTTTAATTAGATGAGGAAAAGCCATCTCATAAAATTAATTTAACAGTAGGCTAATGAAGGGATTAAAGAGACAGGAATAGATGATCTTGCTTGTAAAACCTAGAAATATGATTTGAATATATTTTGAATAAATTATTCACGTGATGGGCAGATTCCTCTCAAGTCGTTTAAAAATAAGATGGTTACATTCTTGAAACTGAGTTTCCCCACAGCTCCCTCAGCCGCTCTGGGTGTTTCTCCTGGCATTCCGTCTGTGGTATTCAGTACCCTAAGTGAAACACAGATGTTTTTCATCTGTGTGGTTGTTTTGTGTCTAAGTTCAGTCTGACTGCCCAAACCTTGCCCGCGTTCTTGCATTAATTAATAAATTAATTTTTCAAATCATGTCTTTTTAGTGCCTGATGTATTTTAGCACTCTGTTAGTTTGTGAGCAATGAAATATGGGACAGAATAAGGTTCTTGCATTTTAGAAATAAGATTTGTAAGCAAATATTTCCAGCTAATAGAATTGTTGTTTTATCAAGAAAAATGTCAAGTGTTCTGTGAAAACACACACACATACACACACACACGCACGCACATACAATGCACACCCCAAATTCTGTTTAGAGAACTAAGAAAAAACTCCTGTGCACATAATAAATGAGCTTGCTAGTGACAGATGAGTAGGAGGTTGTCAGGCAGACAAATGGAATGGCAGTGGTAAAAGGGGTTAGAAAGGATAGGCTGATATGCAGCACCAGGAATAGAAAATGAACAGGGGTGGATGGCAGAAGATGGTGCAGAACTTCATTCTATAAAACTTGGTGAGCTTTTTAGAGGAAAAAATTCTGCCCTTTTCTTTATTTTCTTGTACAGCAGCAAGGCTAGGCACATGGCATCTTATTAACAGAAGCAGACTCTCAGTACTAGAAAGAGACTATAGACTTGATGTTTCACGTTATGAGTTTATAAAGATAAATCGTATGCTGGGCTGATAAGATGGCTCAGTGGACTAAACACCTGCTCGGGCAAGAGCAGGGGTGGGGGTTTGGTCCCCGGGCATGCTGAGCCAGCTACTGAGTCTGTGCATGGTGGCACACACCTGTAATTCCAGCGCTGGGGAGGCTGAAAACAAGGGGATCATTATGAGTCTAAAACAAAACAAAACAAAACAAAACAAAAACGCTTACTCTCAAAGAGAAATATTAGGCTTAGATCTGGAGGTTTTGCATGAGGATAGATGAGGACAAAATGAGCATTTTTGGTCAAAAGAAAACAGTCTGATGGGCAAGATATGATAGGAATCATGGCCAAAAGAAAGAAGAGCTTGGATTCCGAAGATGCATGGCAGATAAAGCTAATAGAGCCCAGAAAACCAAACCCAGTGAGTCCTGGAGTGAGGAAAATGGAGGGGCCATGTTCACCAGAGGATGCTAATTCACAGTTCCCTCATCCACAGTGTGTCTAGAGGTGCTTAGAACAACATGCTGGTCAACCTGTTGGGACAAGTGTCTGACAACTAAAGGAGGAGAGAGTTACTTGGGCTCACAGTCTCAGACATTTCAGATCATAGCTGCCTGGCTCCAAGTAGAGGCATTGTGGTGAGAGAGTCTGGTAGAGGACAGCTGGGCATTCCATGGCTGACAGGAAGTGAAGAGAAAGGGGAGGAGCCAAAGAGGAAGGGAGGGCTGTGGACAAGACAGGGCCCCAGAAGCCACATCCTCTTAACCCATTCAGACATATCCAGAGGTATACTTTATCAGTCTCCTGGGAATCTCACAAGCCAGTGAGATTGACGATCAAGAGTCAGTGCCACACAAAGTAACTTTCAGAATGTCATGCTGGAAGGGCTTGTTTGGAGGCCACCTATGAGCCATGCTCCAGCTGAGAGATGTCAGTCTGAAGAGAGATTTCTCTCCATGGTTGTCTCCAGGTACTTTGGTTACTGCCTTGTAATCATTCTGGGCATCTCATGTGGCTTCCAGTATTGGTACTGGCATCATCTAATCTCTCTGTCTTTCTGGTCCACAGTCCAATTGATTCACAAACTTAAAGCATTGCCTGTCTCTGGAGTCTGTGTCTCTAGGCCCTATCTTCTTGCTCTTTCATCTCTCACCAAGTCTATCACCCAAACACTCCACACGTGGAGGGTTGAGCAGATTTTCATCCTTTTAATGCTGAACCTGGTAGTTCTTTTACATTCCAAGTAGGGGAGAAATGTGTATTTGACACAAAAGTCTCCGTACTTCCTTTTCTTGGCAGGATTTTCATAGATGTATTAATATGTATTTTTACCAAATTAGGTTATGAGAATCATTCTTAGAGGGCATTTCGAGGATATAAAATGAACTTCATCATGAACAGCAAAAAGAAAATCAAACAACAAATTTTGCCAAGAACAGATTTGCTGTGAGATTTACATTTTTGAACCTTCCAATAAACAGTGGGTGGCAGGGATACTTACTGTCTCCATATTTTTATGTCTGATGGCACCAATATCTTTTCTTGACATATATCCTAAGAGGAATGTACCTAGTGCATTCCTGAAATGCAGGGCGATTCCGGTTTTATTTGCTGAGCAGCCCCTTGCTAGGCATTGGTTAACACAGCAATGCATTTGAGGCCTTCTCCGCTGATTAAAACTATGGCACTTCACATAGCTTATTTCTAGGCAAAGAGAACTGTCTGGGCAGATCCACGGCCAACTGAGGTGAGGGTTTGACCTCCCAATCTTTTGTGCTTTTGATACACACGACCTAACTTCTCCATGCCTTGGCAGATAACATTGATTTTCCAGGTTTGCTGTAAGCATAAGATGAAGGAGCATACTTTTTGTTTGTCATTTTGTTGTTTTAGTGCCAAGAACAAAATCTGGACTTTGAGCTTGCTAGGCAAGCGTTCTACTGCTGAGCCAAATCCCCTGTCCTAAGGGAGGGTATTGGAAGTATAATAGTAGGACCATCGTCGCAAGCTGAAGTTTGGCTCAAGGTTTAGCTCATGTTCAGGGAACCCTAAAGCACATAATTTCCCTTCTGCTCCATCAGTACCTAAAGTGTTTAAGTTCATTTGGCACAATGAGATTAATATCTATGTATCTCTATATCTATCTATCTATCTATCTGTCTGTCTGTCTGTCTGTCTGTCTGTCTGTCTGTCTGTCTACCTACCTACCTACCTACCTACCTACCTACCTACCTGTATTCCAATTTTAATCCTTTCAAGGATTTTAATGCTTTCAAGGCCTTTGGGCAGCCTTGAAAGCCAGGTAGTGCAAAGGATCAGAATTAATAGCAACTTATTTAGTCCAAGTCTTCTAGGCAGAGCCGTGCCAAGCTGTAGGAAGGGCTGGGGAAGCATGGGTTGACACTACCCACCTGCCGCTAGGCAGCCTCCACACGAAGCCAAGTTCTTTTATATTTGATCCTCAGGACACACTGTAAGCAGAAGGTAGAGGCTCAGTGTACAGATGAATTAGCATGAGGTCTGAGAAATTAAGTAAATAGCCAAGGTCACAGGAATCCATCGTGAGGTTCAGGTTCAGGTTCAGGCACGCTATTTTCCCCATGTTCCGTGCTGCTTCCTGGGACCAGAAATGAGTACAGTTTGTAGACACCAGGAAATGTGCAGGAGGGCTGGCAACTTCTCCCTGAAGGAAATGGTCTGCAGGCCCTGTCAGTAGGTAGGAAGACAGGTGCAGCCCTCGGAGCCCTGCTCAGCCTCTGTCATTCTCAGCCTGTAGACTCTGGCTTGTCCCCAGCTAAGGAAGGGTCCATGAGAAATCCAGGGTCATTCAGTCACGAAGGGAGAGACAGTGCTCGACTGAGTTGCTGGCTCCTAGTTCTAATGCTCAGTTTGCACTTGCTGGAGTGCAGTCCACTCTGCTCTGGTGCTCTGGTTAAAGCTTATCTACTGGAAAGGTTTTAAGCGATGCTCAGTGTAAAAGAATAGTGATAATAGCACATTAAATGACAGTAAGAGACAGGGGAAAAATAAAACAAGCCAACACACCGCTGAGTACCTTGGATGCTGTCCTGGGAGGATTCAGGGTCTGATGCTGAGATTCCTGAACTTAACATGGCACCAGATGCGTGTCTGTCATGACGGACGCTCTTACCTGCTTGGGACTCTTTGGAACAGGTTCTTCTTTGTCTGCTGATCTGGAGGTTGGGTTGGTGGAAACCTGCTAGGTCCTCATTTTCAACAGGCTTTATGGTGGGGAGTGAGCTGGGGAAGGAGACATGAAAAAGGACACAGGAAAGCCTGTTCCGTACTCAGCCACAGGTTGTAGTGCAGTATCACAGGACTCTGCGTGGGGAGTGAACTGTCCTGCTGCCCCAAGTATAGCACAGAAAAAAATGGGCTGGGGTCTCTGTGAAAGCCTGAGAGAATGTTTTTTCTCTAGGTGACTCTCCCTAGACACACTATACTTCATTTATTCACAGAGAGCAAACTGGCCAAGCAATGGCCGTGACTCGTCCCAGTGGCTGACATTGGCAACAGTTCTACAAAGCACTGTACATGGTTCCAAAGTGAATCCTGAGGGGATTTGACCCTGGAAGATACAAAAGATGAATGTTCTGTTATACAGGTGTGGCCTTAACTTGCTTTTAATCACCCAGCAGAAAAGCTTAATTACAGGGCATAAAATGCAGAACTAGATTAGTATGATGAACTGTAAGAGGCTTATACCAACAGCCTCCAACCTTGCCAGTTTCACCAGTAACCCACTGCAATTATGGAACATTGGGCTATGTATACAAGTACTCCCTCTTTACAAAGAGAAGAACTTTTTTTCTCCCCTACTAATGTGGATTAGAAAATTTATCACATCTACACCCTGTGCTCTGTAGAACTACCATGAGGACAACAATATTCAATGTGTCAGTTATCATGAATGCACTACTAACGTGTTTTGAAACTATCATATTGTCATTTCTTATTAAAAATAAAAAATTTAAAATAAAGAATGGACTGGGGTCTGTTTGTAGAGAGGGTGTGTGTCCTAGTGGCTAGGAACACAGCACATTAACGGAGTAAGACAGGTTGTGTCATAGTTTTGCTACTTATTGGCTGAGTCACCGTGGGAAAAGATGTTCAACTTCATTCTCCAAAAGACAGAGGTTTTCTGTGTTAAACCTCATTGTAAAATTCCACTGAGTATACTTGGGAGTGAAAATATTGAAAATGGCTATTTTTAACAACCAAATGCTAGAAAGTATAGATACAGTTCCAGACATCCGAGACCCATAGATCTGATTCATCAGCACGGTCGGGAAGTGACTGTCATGTAATGGGAATGACGTAAGTGGTAAAGAAGCAATAAACACAGCCACTAGCTATTATTAATTGAAATGGATGGGCCGTTGGCCTGATGTGAGGATAATGGTGTTCAGCCAAAAAGATAAGAGCATAACGTAATAAGTGAGTGAAGACGGCAGCAAAAGTCCTTGTGAGTGGGCAGGAGACCTGCGTGTACCTCCTCCTCCTTCCTCCTGGCCCTCAGGAAGGTAGATGGAGATGGAGGTAACCAATTGTATATGCTTCTTACTCAGAAAACTATTTTCAAAGGCCGGCCAAATAGCTCAATGGATTAAAGTGCCTGCAAACAGATGCAGGGGCTGGAGGTTCAATCCCTGGGCCTGCTGTGTAGGCCCTGCCCCCTGGAGTGGCAGTTGAGACTGGGCCTGGTGGTGCACACCTGTAATCCTAGTTCTTGGGAGGCTTAAACAAGCAGACCACTATGAGTCCAATCTAGTAGTGAGAAACTGAACACCCTGTAGACCCTTCCCTAAAATACAAAATAAAAAAAAAAAAAGGAAAAGAAAACTATTTTCTTCTGGTCATTTTTTCTTTTTCTTTTTTTTCCATTTATGTATTTGGTACAGGGTCTCACTATGCAGCTCAGATTCATAGTGATCCTCCTGTTTTCAGGCACCCCAGTGCTGGGATGCTCCACTCCCAGTCTTGGTCACCAGCTCAGCATGCCTGGGGGTGGGGCTGGTGCGGCATGGGGGACCAGGAATTGAACCCTGGTCCCTGTGCTTGCCAAAGCAGGTGCTTAGTCTGATGAGCTATCTTGCCAGCGCTCTTTGTTCATTTTCTGAGATTAAAAAAGAATAAATAAATTGAACCTCTTTCTTCCATGAGGGCTAATGACTCTGGTATATTTGAAAAATATATTTATATTCCTCATAAATTATGTTGAGCAAAGGGAAGCTTATCTAATCAAGACATTAGTATCTTCAGGAAACCCTGACATCAAAGGGATCGGTGTGTTTCAGATATATTTTCTTGAGTCTACACTGACATTTAAGATTTGTTAATTAGGATTTGATTATCTCAAACTGACTCATATTCTGACATACCAAGAGCTAAGATACACTGTAGAAAATAGCAAGTATGTGGGTTAAAGACATATTATAGATAGGGAATGTTCTTCCACCATGGGAAAGAGAAGCTTGCTCAACAGAAGCAAGAATCTAAGGACAAAATCTGAGCGATCAAAGGGTCACTGAGAAGGACCTTTTTCCTAGAGTGAAGTCGGGAAGATGAATGGAGGAGGAAAATAAACAGTGAAAAATTGGGGTCAAAGAAGGCCCTGATGTCCTATGACCTGGGCCCTTCTCCTACTTGAATTATGGAGAGATGGACCAGCAAAATGCCCAAGGTAACTTGATGATATGGTTGCCATCGACTACAAATAGGGCTGTGAGGCTTAAGCAGAGTACCTGACCTGGTGCTGAGGTCCCCTTGAACTGTGGTTGATGTTGAGGACTCACATGCGAGATCCTCAAGGGCAAAGGCCTGTAAGGTTGCTGAGAATGAGGATCTGTCACTATAAACTATGAATTTCTAGCAAGGGTTTGTGTCAGATTCCCCCAGATGATTTATGTCTAAGTTATTGTAAAGATGGCCAAATTTCCTACAAGCATGTGTAAGGATGGTCTTCAAGGTCCCACGGAAGGAGTCTGAGTCTAGTGTGTGTAGGAAGAATGGAGATGTCTGCCAGGCTTATTAGGCATGAAGTGTGGCCATTGATGTGGAGGCAGTGGTTGACTTGCAAAGTGTCTTTGGGATCACTGAGGTTGCTCCCTGCAGGAAAATGGAAATACTGTATGGAACGAACAATTCTGGAATGATCATTCACAGGTACAATAGTTGATTGTGTCAGATACAATGAAGGCCTCTTGAGTTTCTTTTCATAAGCCCACCCAGGAGAGTAAGCATGGTGCCATATTCCAAGGTGACCCAGGGCCACCCCTCATTCTGGGTTGGCTCTCACTCGACATATCATGATATCTATCTATATCTTAGTTCCCTTCGTATTTCTGGGTTACACCATCCAACCTCTATAACTTCAAGGAAAAAAGGTTTGCTCTGGCTTCTGGCTTCAGACCATGCTCCTGGCTCCAAAATAGAAGCAAGATGGCTGAGGAGCGTGGAGGAGGAACAGATGCCTGGCTGATGGCAGCCTGGAACAAAGAAAGAGAAGGGAGGAACCGCAGACGAGAACACACCTGCGCGTCAGGCCTCCAGTGCTCTGGCTCCAGCCAGGTCCTGCTTCCCAACAGCCAGTCAGCACCAGGGTCAC
>PVKN010039635.1:0-10850 GCA_004027915.1 Capromys pilorides
TTTGTCTGGGTCTTCTCTTGTATTTTAGTAACTGGTTTTTGGACTTACATAGTAATTCTACTAGGGCAAATTCCATATCATTATGAGTACACAGTGTGTTCTCAAAACTAATTGAATATATCAAACAAGAAGAACAAAACCATCGTAATAGGTGTAAGTGTAGCTGAGCCTGAACACTCCATGTGAATTAGGGTCAATATGCCGGTCACATCCAACCTGCCTCCCCCCTTGTTTGCCCTCTTTTTTGTTATAATAAAAATATTTTTAGAGAAGAAGTTGTGTTATTTATATGTAGTCATCATATATTATATATTTTACATGTGACTTAAGACAACTCCTCTTTACTCCTGTTCTCCCACAAAAAAAGGGGAAAAAAGACCCACACATTGGATACAGCTACAGCTGAGGCCATACAGTGCACCTAGCTTTGTCTATGCGTCTCATACTTCACTCCTGCTAACTGGGAGTCAGGCTGCCTTGGGGCACATACAAGTGAAAAAAAGTGACTTATGGGAATTAAGTGAATCACAAAACAAAAACCAAACACCTTTTTCTGATGACAGAGCCTGCACTCTTTCACTGTCACTCTCACTTTTTCTATTTGATCAACCCTGATCCTTGATGATTTTGCTGAAGGGATATAATTTAAAATTCTGTATCATCAGCCTGGATTAAGCAGCAGCCTTGAGTTTGTGTATTATCCTTGGAGTATATCTTACATTTATAAAATCTGTTACTAATATGGAAATATCTACATAAACTGATCCCAAAGATCTCTGGAAATTCACTCGTACTTCATTAATAAGTAATGTTTTAATACAGAGCCAATAATACACACAAAAACAAGCAATTCCAAAGGGCAGCACATTGATGTTATGTAATAACTGACAGTATTTTATCATTTTGTAAAATGTCTGAGTTTGGGCAACTGGTCTGTATATCTCAGTCTTTCCACAGTTAATCCTTTTTTTTTAAATGAGTATTTCATTAGGTATTTGAACTATTCAATGAAACCTTTGAATAATCTTTGCATTTGCAGTGGCCTGTCAGAATTACTCTCAGTTGCCTTGAAACTCCAGGCATAAAGTTCAGAAGTAAGAATTTTTGTAAATTATCTGAGCTTTGATTCTGGGAAGATAAACAACATAGGTATCTAGGCTAACCAATGCAGAAATTCTCTTAACCTCTAATTCCAAATTCAGACTAGAGTGGGCCTTATGGTTTTCTTGTTTATTTTCTGCTTTGATTACAAGCTGTTGGAAACCAAGAGTTAGCATCTAATAGCATAAAATCTATATAAAACACAAATTACTGACTAGAAATGAGATCTAATTTCTTTAATACAAATGGCAGATCTTTTATAAAAGAGCTGGAGAGAGTTAAAAAGTTGTGATGTGTCATGTACATGTACCATCTCCCCACAATGACTGTAACCCCTGTATACTACAAACTTGTACTAAGAAAAAAAAATTATGTGAAAATGGGCTTTTTTTCTTTAGAAGAAGTAAGTAGAGATTAAATAAAGTGTAATCCTTTTAGACTCATAAGAGTTAAAACAGGGCACAACTGTAAGCAAGAAATGGCATTACCTTTTAGAACAGGTATACGAATGATTACAGCTACATTAAGTTGACATGAATTTATCATAAACTATAGAGGGAAGGAGATAGACAGATGGAGATAGGAGAGAGTAACAATTTAAAATAAAAGAATTAAGAAGAGTTATGTGCATGTGCCAACTTATCATGATGAATAAAAATTGTTTAAATCTATAGTAAAAGTTTGCATGATTTTAAACCATGATCTTTGATCCTTTGAACATGCAAGTAGAGGCATAGTCTGTGAGTGCAGATTTACACATTGCACCCAGTAAGCCACCTCAGGAGTGATGGGGTGTGTGGACAACAGAGACAGGTTGGCTGTCCTACATGGCAGCCTACAGGGTACTATGCTTTCCTCTGTTTATGTATAGTGCTTCTGAAAAAAAACTTAAGTTGAAGAAATACTCTCTTATCTAAAAAACAAAAATAATTTAAACTGTTTTATATTTTCTTATATTGCATAGGACATTTTTCTATCTGCCTCCTTAGAAATCTCTCTGACTCCTAGAAGAAAAAAAATCACCCTAACTATTTTATGTCTAAATTTCAAACTTAGTTTTGTAAGAGGCAGATTTTAAACACAGGACAAAAGAGTATGCATTCTTTACTCAACAAGTACTCAAATTATTTGCTCAACTGTTGCTAGATAGGCAATATGCAGGGAGTTACTATGGTTACAGTAAGAGTCTAAGCCAAGCTTTTTTCTCATATATTATTTAATCTCATGAAAAGCCCCAAGATCTGTGAAGCTGTAATGTAGGGAAGTTAAGTAAGTTTTAAAAAATGTGAGTTTTCACTCACATTTGGGAGTGCAGTCAAGATTTAGAGTCTTCCTGATTCTAAATGCATCTAAGTCTCATGCTTCTAACCATTGCCTATATGGCTCTTTGACATTCCTTCATTCAGGAAGTGACATTAGCTGCCCTCCCTTTTCATGTGGCTGGACTTTCCTACTCATTTCTAATGAATGGAATAAAATGGAAGTGATGATGTGGGGCTTTGGAGGTCAGGTCATTCTGAGGCACTGTGGCTTCTGTCTTGGTTGCTCTCCCTCCTATACCTATTGGATCACTGTTTTGGGCCACCAGCTACTATCTGCCCCATGGAAAGCCTCAGGCATAAAGTGGCTAGGGGATTTACATCAGTCAGCACCAAATGAGGAGCTGAAGTCCTCACTGCAGTTAGCCAGTTCAAAACTGAAGCATTTTTCCAACAACTACTACAAAAATAAACTTGGGGTAGAGCCTACAGCTTTAGTAGAGATTACTGCAGCCCACATCAACAGTTTTTTTTGGGGGGGGGTGGTGAGAGGCACTGGAAATCAAACTCAGGATCTCGTACTTGCCAGGCAAACGCTGTGCTATTCAGCTGTATCTCCAGCCCCTGTCAACAGTCTGAATCATCTTTGTGAAAGATCATAATCCATAACCATCCAGTTGAGCTGCTTCTAGGCCACTAGACACTAAGATCATAGCTATTTGGCTTTTTAAAGCTATTATTATTATTATTATTATTATTATTATTATTATTACTATTATTTTGCAGTACTGGGGATTGAACTCAGGACCTTGCACTTGCTGGGCAAGCACTTATTCTACTGAGCTATCTCCCCAGCCTGCTATTTGTTTATTTTTTTAAAAAATGAATAAGATTCAGGTTAATTTGTTATGGAGCAGTTGATAACCATTCCAGCCTGATATTACATTGGTCATTTTTAAAGAAAGACCTAGACCTACTGTTAATTTCACCAAATCTTAAATTTTAAAACAATTGATACATCAAGGAGAAGCTTTTCAGAAAACAATGTTTCAATGTTTAAGTAGTGGAAATATTAATGATTAACGAGTATAATACTTTTTTTTTAAGGGAAGGTTACACACAGGGTGTTCAGGGTCTCAGTACTAGATCAGACTCATGGTGATCTGCCTGCTTACGGTCTCCCTAGAGCTGGAATTACAGGTGCATGTCACCAAACCCAGTACCAATTGCCATTTCAGCGTGCCCCAGGGGCAGGGCTGGCACTGTAGGCCTGAGGATCGAACCCTCGCTGAGCTATTTGGCTGGCCCAATGAGTATAATACTTATAAAGACATTACATTTTGTAAGTGAAATGAAAATTGCTTTAACAGTCCATGATTTCAAAAGGAAGGATATTAACAATAACATTTCTGAAGACAGCATTTTGAACTTTTAAAAAGTTCCACATGGGAAAACTCAGGAAGTATTCTGTTTTGTAAATTATCACTCATAGTCTTAAATTGTTAGGATAAGCTTACACTTTCCAAGATTTAAAGAGAAATATAAAACTAAGTTGATTTTAACCTCTTCTCTAGTGGTTTTAATCAGTTTTTTTCAAAGGGGTCCTGGTGGTTCATAGGTCAAGGCATTTCTTGGTTTGTTTTACTTAACAAATTGCATTAAGTCTGCTTTATGGTCGCATGCAGTTTAATAAATGACTTGGACTTAGATGATATCTTTAGAGCTTGGGATTATGTTTGTGCAAGATTGAATATTCTAATATAGACTCACCCAGAAACAAATTCTGAAAACTGTGAGATTAGTGTTGGTTTGAATACATACGTAGGTACTGAGTTTATAGCATTTTGAGTTTTGTAGAAGACTCTGGTTGATTGGCCTTTTTTCCAGTGTGTGAAGGTAATTTATTTTCTTGCACATTTATAAATCGAGTTCAGGAATTCATTTATGAAGTAGACTGGCTAGATTTGTTTAGAATTTGGAATGACTACAGAGTATTAGTGCTGGCTTTCCTTGACCAAGTTAGAGAACAGAGGTCAAACCCTCCTAGTCCTAACCCTTCAAAGTAATTTTCTGTAGGCAAATTGTTACCTGATTTCTCAATACATTCTGTCTATTGCATTGGATTTGATGGCGGTATGCGTTGGACCATGATCCATCATCGGTATCATTGTCACATATCATTTCATTTGTTCACTAGCTGACACATCAGTGTCATAAATTAAACATTGGTTGCACATTTACACTCTGCCTCACAGGGCAATGGACTATGTGCTCACATATTATGATAAGCAGCCCAGACTCTGCCCTACATTGTTTCACGATTTCAGGGTGGGACGTTAGCCAAGTGTAATTAAAAATTGTAAGTAATGTAAAATAAATGTACAGGAGAACTTGACCTACATTGGGAATTGATGGTCAGGGAAGGTTTTCAAAAAAAGTGATACTTGAGATTAAAAGAGTAGAAATAAGGAGAAAGATAACATTCTGGGGAGAGGGAATAAGATTCAGGAAGAGGCCTAGTACTTTTGAGGACTGAAAGTAGTGTACATGAACTGGAGACAGTTTGTTTTGAGAGCTGAAAACAGGTCAAAATTCAGAAGCAAGACAGAACATGATTTTATTCAAAGCAACCTCACATATATATCACATACCTGAGCACCTGCTGCCAGGCAAGCATACATATAAAATGGACTCTAACACTAACATAGCAACTATCTTCTCTACATTAAACAACAGCAAAAAAGAACCCAATTAATAGTTGCTGAGTGTGTACTATATGTCAGATGATATGGAGATTATAGAGATTATATTGTATATTAGTTTTCTTGGAGTACAGAATTTTATATGTCCATTCTGAAGAGTTATTAGCACCAAACATTCTGCATGCTTTTTGTATGTGCAGAACTACTCTAAGTGTTACAAGGCAGCACTGATATATAGTCTACATATAGTAACTGAGACTATATATAGTCTCAGTTACTCTTTTCTCATTGCTGGAACAAAATACTCAACACCTAGAATGAAGGAAGGAAATATTTATTTAGCTCACAGTTACTGGAGGTTTCAGTCCATACTCAGCTGGCTCCAAAGCAGAATGGCGCAGGGCAGCTCGTCAGTTCCTGATGGCAGCAAAGAGCAAGAAGAACCAAGGGAGGAGGAGCAGCAACAATGGCAACAGAGAGTCTATCTTATATTGCACTCAGGCTTTCTGGCCCAGGCTAGGGGAAGTACACACTCCCATAATCCCAACCTTGGATCACCCATAATCTGAGTGGATCATGAGTTAATTATAAACTCTAGAAGTCCCTGGTCCATGACTATATGAGTCTTTGAGGGGACAACTAGACACAAATCATATATATTTACATATTTATATACATATATATATTTACATATATATAGCAAAGACAATGTTATTGTTAGTGCACATCAATATACTAAGAATTGTATAGCTGTAATATAGTAATGTATTATGCAACATTAGGGCATATATAAGTGCTGCCCTATAGCAGTTAGAATAGTTCTGTGCACACAGAAGGCACCCAGAATTCCCAGTGCTGTGACAAAAGACTTCATAATGATGAGCTTTGCATAGTGAGAAACGCCAAGCGATTAAGAGTGTTCCAAGTGATGGAAGCTGTAAACATAAACTAAAAGGCTCACTATGGTTTTCAGCTCACCCCAGGGTTGATCAGAAGCAAAGCCTCCACAGCATATACTTATCTCCTTGTAATTTCATGTCCATATGCCAAGCCAATTTTAAATAATTGTCTTTTTGACTACTCCTTTGAAAGTTGCCTCATTGCCTGTGAATTTACCTTCAAATTTTTGAGCCTGATAGTCACATCTCTGTGATGTAGGCAACCTATCTTTCCATCTATATTTTCTGCTGAGCTTCAAACTAAACTCTATTTCTCACATTATATTTGTTTGTACCAAACAACTTTTGTTGTTCATGCTGTTCCCTACAAAGTCGTCTCTCTGTCTGTCTCTGTCTCTGTCTCTGTTTCTGTCTCTGTCTCTCTCTCTCTCTCTCTCTCTCTCTCTCTCTCTCTCTCTCTCTTTCTGTCCTTGCCCCATTTATATTTCTCTCCCACTTTTTCTTATGTATGTCACTTTACCTTGTGTGGGCTGAATTCAGAATCAATGCCTACAATCTCTCTTGTAACCTCACTACAAAGAGCAAGTCCTAAGCACTTATTGAGAAAGTAAAATTGCATTTTTCAAACCAGAAGGGATTTGTTTTTACAAACTTTTGTTATGGTTTTCAAAGTTTTATCAAACAGCTTTGTGTTGACTTTTGGTATTCCCTGTGGTACTTAGCCATGTTCTGGCTCAAATGGGGTCCATAGTGAATATTCAGTAATTCAAAATTGATGGATTTATTCTGTATTGGATTCAATTTTTGCTGGCTAACTGCAGAATTGGCTTGATGAGATAAGTTGCAAAGGCAGTATTACTAATAGTGCACATTTTGAAAGAACTATGCTATTTTTTAATGCCCAGAAGATAGAAACATGAATCAATCATGAGTCCAATTCATTGATGGAATTGTGACACCATCCAGTTCTAAAGTATTAGTGGTGAAGTTATTAGAAAATATTGCTGAGAGCATCATAGCTGTTTGTATTCATCAAAACCCTTTATGATGATGATTATTGTTGCCAGCAAAAGGATTTGGTGAGCCTGGAATAATTGCTTACTGTTTTTAATTTTTAATTTATAAACTGGTCATGACAGTGTCTTCTGTTTCTAGAGATGAATTTTTCTGAAAGTAATCTTGATCTCTGTTTAAGTAACACCTCATAATTATCAAGAAAGATTGGCTACAGATTGGCTTCTGATTGGAAAAATGTAGCTCCCTTCAAAAACATATTCTTGTAATGCACTACACTGAATAAAGAAGCAATATGCTGTCTAGTGCTATGCTAAAAAGAATAAGGAATCAAATTTATGTATTTTTTTGTTTTAGTGTTTTAAAATTCTTATCTTAGGGGACAGTGCTTTGCATTTTGAAGCCTGGTATAATCCCTTTCCCATTCTCTAGGCAAGAGAGACTTATAATAGGACAGTCAACATTAAAACATTAATAAGCAAAATAGCTGCAAATATGACAGTCTCACTGTGGTTGGAAGCCTTCCTTCCTGTTGTCAGGGAAGGCCACACTGCCCAGGAAGTCCATCTCTGTCCTCTCTTCTGTGCAGCTGGGCAGTACTCATTCTTTGAACTCAGTACCTTGTGAGTCCAGCTGAATCAGACCCTAGGGATGCAATGAAGACCTGGGACCTGTACTTGTCATGTACCCCAGCAGGAGGCAGGAGAGATAGGGCAGTGAAGATCACTGATTTTGGACTGACAAATGGACACAGTTTTCCTAAAAATTTGTATTTTAGCTGATGCTTAAAAATTCTCTAAGGGTAGGACTGGTGAGATGGCTCAGCAGTCTAAAGCACCTGCTTAGGCAAGCTTAGGCAACTGCAGGGACCGTGGTTCGATCCCTGGCACCACATGCTGTGCCAGCCCCACCACCAGGGCAGGTTGAGCCTGCCATAATAAAAAAAAAAAAAAAAAAAAAATTCTCTAAGGGATCACTCTCAATGAAAGCTGGGAAAAGGAAAGAAAGAATTTTTTTCCAATATTGATGGTTGAGCCTGAGGCTTTTGCACTGAAGGGCCATCTCTTCAAGACATTTTATTTGTTTGTTCGTTTACTTATTTATTTATTTATTTGCGGAACTGGGGATGGATTGAACTCAGATCCTTGTGCTTGCCAAACAAGTGCTTATTCTACTGAGCTATTTCCCCAACTCCAAGAAATTGTAAAATTTTTTATCTTGACACAGGTTCTTTCATGGTCACTAAATTGCCCAGGATGGAATCAAACTTGAGAGCAGGTAACAAACAATACACAAAGCTGGGGAAGGACACCTTTTAAAGAGGGATCACCCATAAACACAGAGATAGAAGAGAGGATGTAGGTGTAGGGAAATGTCAGGTGTTTGAAGGAACGTGGCAGGTATTGGAGGGCAGATGAAAGGAAGTGAGGCTCGCATGGTAAGCAGGGCTCATATGCTGGATCAAGGATCTTGGCCTTTCTTGGGAGTCAATAGGTAGCTGCCTCCTGAATCTTTTATGTCAGTGACATGTTTGGATTTTCTGTTTTAGAAGTACAACTCATAATTTGAAGGAAAGAACTAGATCTCACTGATTGGCAGGTAGGACAGAGGTGTATTATTATTTGTAGTAAACCAAACAAGTAATAACTTCTCTTACACAGCAAGTAAAATCTTGCCAACATCTTCAGAGGAGGAATGAAGTGTGGAGTTTATCATAAAGCTTTCTCATACACAGCCGTGACATGTAGTGATGCTGCAGTCCACATAGGAGGAAGGTCGCCCCCATAAAGGAGTACATAAATGTGCAAACAGCCATGTGAATGCAGCGGTTCTTTGTCACATGCAGGAGTTCAGCATCCAAAAAAAAAAAGACACTGAGTTAGTGGTAGTCATGATACTGATGTGAAAAGAGTTGTTTACTTTTTGTGCTGTTGCAAAGGAAAAGAAACATTAAATCTAATGAGATGGGTTCTTGGGAACACCAAGTCTGTTGTTTCTTCATTTGCTATATGTGCTTCTCTGTCCACAGTGATCTATGTGGTCCACCCCCTTAGGCAGAAGACATGACAGCATTCACTTCCTCTGAACTGAAACTGTTCACTGTTTTCTTCTCTAGATGAGGTTGATTTATGAGCTTTCATGGGACTTCATAATTTATGTAAGGATAAAACTTGGAAAAATTTATAAATCAGTCACTGACCATGTATTTGGTGAGGTTCATAGTGTATACTGGGCAAGGCTTTGGCTTCATGAAGTCTTACAATTCAATGTAAATGTTGCATAACAGACAATAGATTTAGAAAGGACTCCATGGGGGTGGGGCAATGAGTTGAAATGTGTTATATATATTTACCAATTCCGCACAGCGAATGTAATCATTATGTACTGCAAGTAGCAAGCATGTACTAATAGAAGTTGAAAAAAAAAAAAAATCACAAGAACTCTAGGCTAAAGAACTGACGTTTCTACCAGGCAAATATTTTTATCTTTCTTCTGAAAACCAAACTCTAATTTATTGGGAGAAGTTTAGAATTTAGCTAATGGTACAATGGACAAAGAGGTCAGAAGAATTGGATCTGTATTCTTTTCTCCTGCAAGCAGCAGATTGCCTTAATCTCGAGTTACCATTTCTATTTCTTATCCATAGTACTCATAAGTAGATCGGATATGTAGCTGCAATTCTGAGGAAATAAGCAGATTTTTTTTTTTATGGTACCCGGTATTGAACCCATGGCTTTACACTGAGTCACATACCCAGTACTTTTATTTTTTGAGACAAGATCTCGTTAAGTCACTAAAGTGCCAGACCAGGCTCAAGTTTGAAAACTTCCTGCTTCAGCCTCCCAGAGTGCTGGGATTACAGATATGTGACCAGAATACTTGACTCTGAAACTGAACTAGATATTCAAGACTCAAATTAAGTAAACTTCTTATCATTAAAACCAGAAAAATGACATCAAACAAGCAACACCTGTATAAGCTACTTGTAATGAGAGATTAGTCTTTGAAGGTGGGCAAACCCTGAGGTCAAGAGATCAGGGCACTCTGGCTTATTAGCTGTGAGTCTCTGCATGCCGCTATATGAAGGACATGTATTTGCAGTTAGGAGGGGTGGGAGTGGAGGAAGAGACCATGATTCATTTTTGAGGATTTTAATGAGACGTCACCGCAGTTCACTTTTCTATTTTTCCTGCTTAAGATCTGGATCATTAATTGGGATATGACTGGCTTTCTCTGGGTAGCAAAGAAACAATTATTAGAGAGTTTCCTTGTTTCTTCATTTACTACAGGAAGATGAAGCTCTTTTTTAACTTCTCCAGCTTCCCAGTTATGTTCATCTTTTTGTTTTTTCACTGCCAAGATCAAAGACTATGGTGGGAAGAGCTGATTTGTGTGATTTATAGGAAGTGTTGGGCATGGACTTATACGGGTGTATTTGCATTTGTAGGATTCTATTTTGCACTGGTTGCAAATATGCACTTGAATTGTGTAGAGCCAATTCTTACCCAAACTGAATAGCCCATTATATCTACTTATGTTTAAAAATTACACCATCAACATTATAATATGTTGTCTATAATGCCAAAAATATTTATCATTTGTATACCAGCAGTGAACAAAGTAACATATAAGTATCTAATTTATTCTTCCCAACTCTCCTATGAACTAGATGTTACCATTATTCTTGTTTTATAGGTGAGGATCACTAATTCTCAAAGTATTTGTTTTCCAATGCTTCAAATCTAGGGGAAGGCAGATTGATTAGCTCACATAATTTGACCTCTGTTTAATTTTGGTAAATTAAGCTGTATATTGATTTTGAAAAACAGTAGGCACATTGTTGTCATACTGTGCTAAATAGCTTTCCTTCCTTC
>PVKN010039636.1:0-10853 GCA_004027915.1 Capromys pilorides
ATTGAGTGATTTTGGCCAAGTGAATACATTTGAATGGAAAAGTATGAAAATAAAATGAACACATATGAGAATTACTATTAACATAGGCGATAACATCAAAACATCTGGTAAAATGCAGTTAAAAAACAACACAAATGAAATGGAATGGAAAACATTTTCATAGTATTCAAAGCTTTTGTACAACAATGAAATTTTAAAAGAGTGAATTATTACATGAAGGGAATAGAGGAAATGAGAAGCTCATCTGGCTCCTGTGTACCTGCTAGTGACAGGGCAGGGCAGCGGGGCTGTCATGCCAGGGATGTTTCCTAAGGTAAATGTCTTCCAAAACGGCCCATCTGCATGTGACCACATCTCTGGAACCACAGAGGAGGACCAAGAGCAGAAACCCGTCAGAGCCCCAGATTCCATATCCCTCTCCCTTCTCACCTCCATTCCTTTTTACTTTATCTTTTTGTAAATTTCTTGCAATTTCCCATACATATAATTACATTATGTGTAAATAGATGTCTTCTTTTCCTTCTTTCTTATCTAAAGGGCTATGCTTTTTATTTCATTTTTGGTTTATTGCATTGGCTTGAAGTACTATACTGAGAACGGTAAGGCCCTATATCCTTGTTTTTGTCTTATTATCTGGGAGAAAGCTTTCATGTTTTCACCATTAGGCAGGACGCTAGCTGTGGGACCTTGTAGATTTTCTTCATCAAGCTGAGGAAATCTCACTCTATTTTTCTAGGTGTTATCATGAGTAAGTGTTGAACTTTGTCAGATTTTTTTTATGCATGAATTGGTACCATGTGATTTTTTTCTCTTTTGTTTGATAAGATGGATAATTACATTGTTCTATTTTTTCATCATATAGCGTACACTTTATTAGTTTTTTTAATCAAATCCCCACCTAAATAAGACTGTACATATTTAATACAGTGTGTTACTCATACACAAATGGAAAAAAACAAAGTTTAACATTTCTAGACAAATAGGGTGGTTAATTTCTGTACAAGGCCAATTCTGCTGATGCAAAACTCATTCAATTTTCAAACAAAAATTTTTTTCATTTCTCATTTATATCCCAGTTTTTAAGAGATGGTTTTTAGCTGGTGTTCATGAGAGTGAGTAAACGAAAGCAAGTGTTATCTAAGAAAGCGCGTTTCTTTACCAAGCTGTTGTACCACCCTTCGGGCCCTCTACTGGAAGAGTAGAATCAAGCTAGAAATAATGCCTTTTAACTCATGTCCTTTAGTATTATAGGGACAGTGCTGTGTCATAGCTGTGTGAATATAAAATATCTTGGACCTGTGTTAGGATACATAGTAGGGACAGTGCTTCCTCAAATCTGCTTTTAACAATGTTACTCTAAGATGTTTTCTTTTCTGATGATTGAGAAGCTTAGGCAGATGCAGCGGCTGGGGTTTGAGCCCCAGTGAGCCATGCCAGCCCCATGCCAGGGCACACAGAGACAGCGATTAAGACTGGATGTGGTGGTGCGCACATGTAATCCCAGCACTTGGGAGGCTGAAAACAGGAGGATCCCTATGAGCCAGTCTATGTAGTGAGACCCTGTAGGCCCTGTCTGTACTAAATACATAAAAAAAAAGCACTAATAAAAAAAATGATGCCAGGTACCACAACGAAAACAGAACTTTGCTGTTTTCTTGGTATTTATCTTTTCTTTCTTCTTCATTTTTTTTTTAAAGGAGCATGCCAGATGTCTAGAATTGTATTTAGATGACTGCAGAATCTAGAAAAGCTGTTGCTGCTATTGATGCATAACACACTGAAAAAAAAAATATCTATATCTATATCTATATATATATATCTATATATATCTATATATATATCTTTAACTGTGCTGTCCACTTTGGAAAAAGTGATTCCAGTTTGCTATGTTGAGCTGGCATCATACAGAAATTAACAAACAAATCCGTCTAGAAATGTTGCACTTAGTTTTCTTAATCTGTGATTTTGGTATTAGGGAATGACTAGCTTCATAAAATCAGTTGGTAAGTGTCCTGTCTTCCTCTACTTTCTGGAAAAGATTGTGTAGAAATATTGTTATTTCATATTTAACTGTTAAAGGAAAATTACCCAGGGAAACGCTCAGGGCTTGGAGTTTTCTTCTTTGGCAGGCTTTTTTTTTTTTTTTTTTTCAATACTGGGGATTGAACCCAGTGCTTGCTAGGCAAGAGTTTATTCTGTTGAGCTATCTCCCTGGCCCTTCTCTGGCAACTTGAGGTTATCCGAATATCTGTTTCACATTGAATAGGCTGTCAGAATCCGAATTTTCAAGGAACGGGGCTAGTGCGTCTAAGTGGTTGCATTCACCCATGCAGAATTTTCCGTTGTATTTCGTTACAGTCCCTTTGCTGTGTGCAGGATCTGTGCTGAAATCCCCGGTCTCTTTCCTGGTGCTGGTAGCTGGTGACTTCCCCCGTCGTGTCCTGCCTCGGCCTTGCCACTCAGTTATCACTTCTGCTGATCTAGCGCTTAGCTTCGCTGGCCTCGCTGTCTTTTCTGCTTTCAATTTCATTGATTCTTGATCTTTATTTGCTTCCTTCTGCCTTCTTTGCATTTATTTTTATATTACTTGGGTGGAATCTCAGATTATTAGGTTGAGATTTTTCTTCTCCTCTTTCCTCTTTCCTCCCTCTTCTCCTCCTCCACCTCCTTTTGTCTCCTCCTTCTCCTCCCCCTACTCCTTGTGGAACCTGTATATTTCCCTCTCAGCGTGTGTGTGCTCCATTTGTTTACTATGTTATATTTTAATCTTCATGTTTTTTTTTTTTTGTTTTTGGTAGCGGGGATGAAACTCAAGACCTTACACTTGCCAGGCAGGTTGCTTAAGCTTTGAGCTGTCTCCCTAGCTGTACCCCTATCCCTGTCTCCCTAGCTGTGTCTCTGTCATTCTGTTGAGTATATCTCTTATTTCCTTTCAGATTTAAAAAGTTTGGGCTGGGGAGACAGCTCCATAGCACAAGTGCCTTCCTGGTCCCACAGATAAATAAATAAATAAATAAATAAATAAATAAATAAATAAGTTTTTGGAAGTTTGCTTTCTAGCTATTCAAATCTTTATTTGTATCCCATGGATGCTTGAAAATAGGCATTCTGCTGCTATTGGTGACAGTGTCCTGTACAGGTCCACTAGGTCCAGTCTGTGCCAGCGTTTTGCTTGTCTATCTGCTCCGTTCGTTGTTGGAAGAGGGAATAAATCTCTGCGGATTCCTCCACGTCTTCTCTCAGGTCTAGGAGTTCTTACTTCCCGTGTTTTACACCCCCATTTCTGACACACGTGTTTAGCACTGCCGTTATCTTCTTGGCAAAGTGACTCTTTCTTCATCATGGAGGGCCGCTCTCTGCCTCTTGGATTTTCTTTGATGTGTCTGCTCTCTGAGATTCAGATAGCCACTCTTGCTCTCTTTTGACTTCATAGATTCACATTGCCTGGTATTCTGTTTTCTGCCTGCTGGCATCCAACTAATCTATCTTATCCTATAAATAGCATATGATGGCGCAGGTTTTGAATCAACTTTGCCTTTCAATTGTTGCGTTTTGATGATTCTTAATCGATTATTGAGATATAAGAGTTCTGACTGCATAGGAAATACTACAAAGAATCAACAACTGGGGTCTCATCCTGCTAAAAAGTTTGTGCCCAGCAAAAGAAAACACCAGTAGAGTGAAAAGACAGCCCACAGCATGGGAAAATATTTTAGCCAGCTGTCCCTCAGACAAGGAACTAATCTTTAGAACATATAGAAAGTTGAAAAATCAGCCGTCTCCTCCAGATTCAAAGACCCAATCCAAATTAAGCACCTTTCACTTGAGATGCAAATTAAAACAATGTTGAGATGCCATCTCACCCCGGAAACAATGGCTGCTATCAAGAAGTCGACCAACAGCAAATGCTGAAGGAAGCCTTCTCCACTGTTGGTGGGAGTGCAGACTTGTGCAGCCAGTGTGGAAGTCAGGGTAGAGAGGCCCCCCAAAAAAACTAGGACTAGAGGCTCAGTTTGACCCAGGTATCCCTCTTCTGGGCACCCTCTTCGAAGAATTAAAAACATCACATCATAGGGATCTGTACACACCAGTGTTTATAGCAGCACAGTTTGTAATGGCTGAATTTTGGAAACACCACAAATGTCTATTAATCAAGGAATGGATAAAAAAGACATTTTTTATACAATGGAGTACTGCTCAGCCCTAAAGAAGGATAAACATGAGACATTTCTAGAGAAATAGATGCACCTCAAGACGGGCTCCAAAGTGAAATGGTCAGTCACCCATGTGTAAACACCACATTGCTTCTCTGATGTTAGAAACTCTAGTGTAAATAGACCAAAGTGTACAATAGGAATTGGAAGATAGGAAGAAATGGTTCAAAAGAAAGGGAACTGGGGTGGGAGGAGGGGGAAAAGAAGGAAGGGAAAGAAAACAATGATAAAAGATGGATATAGAAGAAACAAAGTTTTATGAGAAGGGATGAAGGGAGTAGGGGGGGGTTGGAAAAAAATAGGAATCAAGATATGCCATATGCAAGTACAAATTCCCTGTGATGACTATGATGGTTATGTGTATCCAAACTATGCCAGTAAACTTAATAAAAAATAGAAAAGGAAATATGACGGCTCCTGGTTGCTAGTTATTTTTTTATTTTTATTTGTTCTATTTTTTTCTGGTTTTTTTTTTCCTTGACTTAACTGTGCATGACTTAAGTATGTTTTAGAATTCTTTTTTTTTTTTTTTTTTTTTTTAAAGTGTATTTGGTACAGAGTTTCACTACGTAGCCCAGACTCACAGTGATCCTCCTGTTTTCAGCCTCCCCAGCACTGGGATTACAGGCATGTGTCACCACACCTGGTCTCGGTGGCCGGCTCAGTGCAACTGGGGGGTGGGGGTGGGGACAGTATGTGGTGTTGGGGATCAAACCTGGATCCTTGCACTTTGACCACTGAGATGTCTCCGTGGCCATAGAATTCAATTTTACGTTATAGATGGTGCTTGGTGGTACTTTGCTCTGAATAATTTTATCAGTGGCTCAAGCTATTACAATTTTATATACATAACACCACAGTCCACTTGTATCAACAGTTTGAGCAAAGTCTAGAAACTGTTTACACTGTTTTTACATCCTATTAGCTTGTCTTGTTTACAATATACTGTTCAATGTTTTCTCTACATTCTCTTAGAATTATACCAGATCAATATATCAGATAATACAGTCTTCAATTGTCAACCATAAGTGATAGAACTCAAAAGGAGAAGGAAAGCTGGTTAAATTGAATATCTGTTTATTTTTCTTTCTTCTTCATGAGGCAGAGATTCTTTCTTTCATCATGTCCCTTCTGTGTGAAGAACTTTTATCCACTCTGTTAGTGTAAGCAGTCTTGTGATGAATTATTTTAACATTACTTCATCTGAGAACATCTTGATTTCCTCTTAATTCCTAAAGGACGTTATCACTATATATGGTATTCTGGTTGACAATTTCTTTTCTTTTGTTTTTCTTTTTATAAAACTGTGGAACACTTCATGGACAGGGGCCACGCTAATCTTCTCTGTATTGTTCCAGTTTTAGTATATGTGCTGCCGAAGTGAGCACTTGTTTTTCTTTCTTTTCTTTTTGAGACAGGGCCTCACTATGCAGCTCAGACTGGCCTTGTGCTCACTTTTGTAGCCCCCAGGCTGGTCTTGAATTTGAAGAGTTCTTTCTGTCTCAACCTTCCAAGTGCTGGGATTAGAATTGTGGGATACTATGCAGAGCTCCAGGGACAGCATAGCGATCCTGGTGTTCTGGGGCCAGGAACTGAATTCAGAACCTAGTGCTTGCCAGGTAGGTGCTTATGCCTCTGTGCTGTCTCCTCAGCCTCTCTCCTTTTTTTTTTTTTTTTTTATTTTGAGACAGGGTCTTACTGTGTAGTTCAGGCTAGCCTTAAGTTCACTACACAGACTAGGCTGGTCTCAAACTAATGGTGATCCTTCTGCCTCAGCTGCCTGAGCAGTGTATTTTCTCTTTTCTAATGCTTCAAAAATGTTGTATTACTTCCTGTTGACATCTGTGACCTCTGATGAGACATCTGCTATCATATAAATTGATATGAGGAAAGTGTTTCTCTTACTGCTTTTAGGACTTAATTTTTAGTTTTCAGAATTTTAATTGGGATGCATGTTGGTGTTGATATCTTTGGATTTATCCCTTATGCTTTGATCCTGTTTATGCATTTTGCCAAAAAAATTAGAGTATTATTTTTGAATATTTTTTTGGTCCTATTTTTTTTTTTTTTTGTTGTTGCTGTTGGTTTGTTCCTGATCTTTGGAAGCCTAATGCTGTGAATTTAGATCTTCTGTTGGAGGCCCACAAATCCCTGAAATCTGTTCCTTCTTTACGGGCCTATTTTCTCTATTGTTCAGATACAGTAATTTCTTCTTTTATTTAAACAAAAATAAACAGTAAAAACAGTGGTATAAAATTATAAGATTACAGGAGAATGATAATGGTCAGTACCCTAAGCATCGTTATCTTCAAAGTTGCTGTTCATATTACAATACATAAGTATGAAAAACTGATCAAGCCATACAGGGGTGAGCCTTTCTTTTTAATGAGCATTTAATAGTACCACTGTCTGTGTGCATGTATGTTATATTTTCCAGTTCTTTGATGGTTTCTTCTGTCCCTCTATTGTGCTGTTGAGCTCATCTATTGAGATTTTTTTATTTCACTTACATTATTTTTCAGTTCTATCATTTCCATTTGATTATATATATTTTCTATTTGCTTGCTGTGACTTTTTACAAAAATATTTTAGGGAAGGGTCTACAGGGTGTTCAGGGTCTCACTACTAGATCAGATTTGTAGTGATTCACCTGTTTACAGCCTCCCAAGAGCTGGGATTACAAGTGCGCGCCACCATGCCCAGTCTCAATTGCCATCTCAGTGCACCCTGGGGGCAGGGCTGGCATGGCAGGCCCGGGGATTGAACCCCTGGCCCCTGTGCCTGCTTGCAGGCACTTTAATCTGCTGAGCTATTTGATCAGCCTGCTGAGACTATTTCTTCAGTGATGCTCACGAGTGTTTTATTTATTTCAAGCATGATCACAGTCACTCATGCAGCACTTTTATGCTGCCTGCTCTAAAATCTTTTCCAGATCATTTTGTTAGCCACGTGTTGGTATCTGTTGATCAGCTTTCCATTCAGTTTGAGATTTTCCTTGTTCTCAGTATTATGAGCTATTTTTGGCTGCAGCTTGCACAGTTTAAATAGTCTAGGAGGAAATGCTGAGCATTCTTTCTTTCTCTCTTCTTTTTGTTCCTGAAGTGGCTTCCACTTATTTTGATATATCTTTTCCCCATGGTGATTTACAGGATCTTCAAGCCAATATAAATGCTTTATAAATATTTGAATATTTGGGTATACACCTGCACAATACCTCAGCAATACCTTTCAGCAAGAAAAACACTGAGGAGTAAAGACCAGACACAATTGCTTGGGACAGTGAGAATCTGCAACTGTTTCTGAGGGGAGAAAGCACCGCATACGTGCTCGACTAAGAAAACCACCCTTACAGCACAGGACGATTTTATTTTTATGTAGGACATAGAACACTTAAAATTGCCAACGGAAGGCTGGCCAAACAGCTCAATGAACTAAAGTGCCTGCAAGCAAGCACAGGGGACAAGGGTTTGAGCCCTAGGCCTGCCATGTTGGCCTCATCCCCAGGGTGTTCTGAGACAGCAATTGAGACTGGGTGTGATGGTTCACGCCTAAATTCCCAGCTCTTGGGAGGCTGTAAGCGGGTGGATCACTATGAGGCCAATCTAGTAGTGAAATCCTGAACACCCTGTAGATCCTTTCCTAAAATACAAAAATAAAAAATAAAAAAACACCCTGCCAATCATGGCAGAGCAACATCCCCAGTTTAGGCCATGAATTCATAGGGAATAGGTTCCGACAACTCAGGTTCCTTCCCATTGGTCCTCACAAGTGCGCTTCTCTGGGAGAGGCAGGCTGGTGTTTCAGTAGAACCCAGGTACCTTTCTCTTTGGCTTCTTTCTTTTTCTGATCATTCTCCTTGACACGTTTCAGGAAGCTATCACGACTTTTTGAGTGTGTAATATGCTCAATGCACACAGTAATCCTCCTGGCAAGTATCTTGCTCTTAACTTGCTTGTTTACAACAATGCCAACAGCATGCTGGGTAACATTATAGCCTCTTCCTGTTTTGCCATGGTGACATTTGTGAGGCACTCCTTTTTGCACAGTACCCATTCCCTGGATGTCCACAATATCACCCTTTTTGTAGATTCACGTGTACATGGCCAAAGGAACCACCCCATGTTTTCTAAAAGGCCTGGAGAACATTTACCAGGTTCCCCTTTTGCCCTTTGTGTTAGTCATTTTGGCAAATTACTGGAAGATGGCGGTTCTGGCTGAAAGTCCCTGAGTATTATTTCAACCCTGTCTTAGCTAACTTCCTGGGCTATTGCTCCACCGGGAGGAGGAGCCATCCACTGTGAAGTCTGGTGAGAACCCTGAGGACAGAGGCACATGGCTTCTACCAGCCCTGCCATAGGGGATGGTGACGGCCCTGACTCTGTGTCGCCTTCCCTGGCACCACCACCGGGGATAGGAAGGCGCGTGAGTGGTATTTGTCATCGCTGGGTGGAATGAGAGCTTCAGAGTGGCCTCCAGAGCTCCTGTAGGGAGGCCAGAAGGCAGAGGAGGCTGTGTAACTGCAAGCTGGAGGTGCGACTCCCAGCTCACCACAGACCTCTGGCAAGAGCCCACCGGTGGGCTGCGCTGCCGTGCAATCTCGCGAACACGGAAGTCTGCATGCTCACCTGCTTTCCCCGGCGTCCGTGGTGATGAGGCCACAGCGCTTTCTGCGGTGTTTTGCTGGAGCACAGCGGTTATTCTCTGACGGACTGTCTTTCTAGGTGTCCCCCTCCCCCCCTCCTTTTTTGTCTTTTGACTAGCCTAGGTGGCGACCACTCTTCTTCCTCTTTCTCTTTTTGGCCTCTTCCTCATTCTTCTTTTTCTCCCCTCCCTTCTCCTTCTTTTCCTCTTCTTCCTCTTTCTCCTCCTCTTCGGCCTCTGCCCTCTTTCTCCTCCTCTGTCTTTTGCTGGGCCTAGTAACCTTTTCCAGGTTGCCACCTTCTTCAGCAACTCTGAGATGTCCGAGATATATAAAGAACGCTTTGTTGTGTCATTTCTCAGGTCCTGAGATCACTACCTCTCTATTTTCTAATATTCTTTTAGAATCTTCATATATATATAAAACATCCAAGGGGTTGGGGTACACTCACAAGAAAAAATAGAAATGAAAATATGAACTTCATTTTTCTGGGATTAGAAGCCTACATGTTTTGTTTATATTCTGATTGTTAAAAAAAAAAGAAAAAGGGGGCAAGTGTATTATATAATTGAATTTCATTCTTCACCCAGTGTGAGTATCTTCACCTTAATAACAGGTTTATTTTACTTAGATGATTGGATGTGAACCTGATAGTTGATACTATCTTTTCTGGAAAAAGCATTTTTAAAATTTAATGTATTAGTCACATGATTACCAACAGATGGTTTCTATGTGTTTCCCCTCAAACAAGACCTAACTAGAAAATCATCAGCCTTGAAAATTAGAGGTCAAAATGCCAGCCCTGGTCAGCCCATCTTTGCCTTATCTATCACTGCAGAATAGTCACTAAACAAAAATAGGAGGTACATAGGTGTGCTCTTCTGAGTGACATACGCCATCACCAGGGTAGTGACCAGCTAGGGCTGGTTTTCCAGTTAGGACTCATTCTCAGCTGCCATTCCCACCTGGCAAGGGGCTCCCCAACGTGTCTCATCTTCATTTTGTCCTTTCATAGTGCGGATGAGATAAGGGGGGAAGAGTTTCCTACAAGTGAGACCACTCCACCAGGAGACCCTGAAAAGAAATAGCGACTGGTGGACTGGTGTCCTCACGGGGACCACATTGCTGCCACTGAATGCAAAGCGAATCTTCTCCTTTCTTCCTCTCTCCTTCCACTGCTGACTTCCTGGGTGCCGATCGTTCTCTGGGTTCTGGGAAGCCGAGAGATGAGACCTGAGTAATCTTCGTTTTCTTCCCCTGTGTTATAGTTGACATCCAGAGTGGTTTGCATTTCCAATAGAAATTTGGATATTGTACAATTAACCAAAGGTACAGCAGTTAGAGTTTAGTGAGGGCAAAAGGAAGGGTTAGGCAGGCGCAGAGAGCAGGAGCTATAAAATCGCACGACATTTCCAGTCTCTAATCAGGATGCTGATGTGGATGGTTGTGGCCAGGCCCTTTGCTTCCTCCTCCCGGTAACTTTGGTGCCCTGGGCCGAAGTTTGCTCTCTACCAAATCCTTCTACTTGTTTCTCAAGCTAAGTGAAACCTGTCCTGCTGTGCCCAGAGGAAATGGGGGCCACAGTGTCCGGGGAGGCTCCCCTATGCTGGGCATCTGTGGGCCGCCATCCCCAGAGGACCGCGACCTCCATCCTCAGGGCGCCTGGCTGCATGTCTCAACACAGGGACGCCTGCTTCCTAGTTGCTTCTGCCATTGCATGTTCATTTAGATGTTTGACAGCGAGTGTCCAGGGGCAGACAGCAGTCGCGTCCTCACACACTGCTGCCATCTGTGCTCAGGCCTGTTGGAGCATGCTCTTGATGGCACTTACACTGGGACAACATGGGCTCATCTCTCCTGATAGGAGAGCTTTGGGCTGGTGCCAGATAGAGCACGGATGCTTCTACAGTACAGCAGATTCTTTGTGGCATGACTGGAAACCTCTGTGCCTTTCTCCTCCTAATCCTTCCTCTCCTCTCCTCTCCTCTCCTCTCCTCTCC
>PVKN010039637.1:0-10854 GCA_004027915.1 Capromys pilorides
AATAGAGTTGATATTAATAAATTAGAATTACCCAGAACAAATACCGTTTTCACCTCCCAGGAACTTGCATAACATTATGAATTTTTAAAATTAATACTAAATTACCTTAGGTTTCTTTTTATTGGGAAACATTATAAACCCTAGTGGTAGTACTATCTATCAGTAAATTTTTTGTTACTTTATTTTTCTTCCTGAGGCCTGTGAATGCTTCAGAATTAATCCTGCTTAAAAAACAGGATATTGGGCTGAGGATATAGCTCAGAGGTCTGAGCACCTGCCTGTCAAGTGTGAGGACCTGGGTTTGGTTTCCACCTTGCCAGCTACTGAAACCAGGTGTGACAGTGGTGAACACTTCTAATCTCAGCACTGGGGTGGCTAAGACAGGAGGATCACTATGAGTCTAAGCTATGAAAAAATTAAAAACCAGGATATTAAGGATGTATGTTTTGAAAAAAGACTGAGGAAAATCAACAAAATATTAATAGTGTTTTATTGCTAAGTAGAAAAGATGATGGGTATTTTTCTTTTAATTTTTTTATATATGTATATCCTATATTTTCTATAGTAAGCAAGTTATCTTTGTAAAAAGGTTAGATTTTATTGAAAGGAAGTATACAATTTTGAATAAATTGTTGTCTTAGTCACTTTTCTTGTTGCTAGGACACAACACCTGAAACCTGCAACTTAAATGAAAAACGGTTTATTTTGGTTCGTAGTGTACAGAAGGTTTTGATTATAGTCTGCTGGCTCCAAGGCAGGGCAGCAAGGCAGAGGGGCCTGACAAAGGAAAACCTCACTGCATAGTGACCTGGAAGCAGAGAATTCAAGGGAAGAGCCAGGAGGGGAGACAGATTTTCAGGCCACACTTCCAGTGAACCTCTACCAAACCCATACCAGTAACAGCAAATCAGTTATAAGCTCCATAATCCAGTTATCGTCTAATAGTCCCACCTAGGTACTTAAGGCTTTTGAGGGATATCTAAGTAGAAAAATAATAACTAAATAGGTAAAAAAAATTGATACAGATTTTTAAATCTATGTATGATCAAGGGATTGAGCAAGAGTACTCATGTTCAGTATTGTAACTCAAGTAATGAAACTATGGTTTTTAATTTTTCCTTCTACTGTTAAAATTTTTGGTTTGTTCTACAGTGGCCATTTGTATTACTGTTGTAATTTATTCAAAATACAAAATCCACAGATGTTCTAGGTGTGGTTCTAAGAATTTGGGAGTAATCCTTAAAACTCGCCCCAAATTTTGATATTTCAAACCTTTAAGTACTTCTGTCTGCAAGTACCTTCAGAAAATATTTCTTCTGATAAAATATTTTGCTTTTAAACGTTAATCTTAGAAATCACATTTGCTAATTTTTGTTTAGATATCCCGCTAAAAATAAAAAAGTGTAAAGGTAGATAATCCAATTTAAAATAAAACTGCCTAACTATAAACCTATTGCTGTACTTTCTAAGTACTATTCTCTGTTCACAATTTCTCTATTGAAATTAGTGAAAAAATATTGCCAAGATAGTATGCAAATTGAATTGTTACTTAGAGCATGAAGTAGTTTGGAGACATTTCAAGGGATAGTACCCTCCCTCAGAAATATCTTTTGTTAAACAAGTTTTCTTCCAGATAATAACATTTTGATTTGTAGTAACTATAACTTTGGTTTACAAAAGTTTTAAAGGTTAGAAGTTCTTAATAAATTATAAACTAGTAGCCTACTACATTGGCTTTTGTGGAAATTACATTCTTATCCTTTTAAACTCAAAATCGGAAAATCGCCACAAGATGTACACTCAGATAAAGTATTAATTTTATTTCTAGTGGCATCTCATTTAATTTTTTAAATCCTGTTTTTCAATGTTAGTGGCAGATTGACTAATTGTGAAGGATACCAAAATTGTGCTAAAGAAATAACACCGAGTGAATTCAGGGATTTTTTTCATGTTTATTCAAAAAATAAGAACAGAGCCCACATCATTTTGCAGGGAAGCAAACAGATCATGTGAAAAACTTATTATACACAGTTACCCCATAGAAAGTTACAAATATACATTGTTTCTGTGTTGGTCCACAAACATTTGTGACATATCTGAATTTTTTAAATTGAACAATCAAATTATTAGAAAATTATAAATGAAATTGAAGATGTGCTTCATATTGATGTTGAATACTTAAGAACAAGCATTTTGTTTTGTTTTGTTTTGTATTTCTAGGGAAGGGTTTGCAGGGTGATCAGGGTTTCACTCTGCCTGTTTATGGCCTCCCAGAAGCTGGGATGACAGGCACGTGCCCACGCACCCAGTGTCAATTATCCTCTCAGCGTGCCCTGCCCTGGAGGCCGAGCCAGTAGAGCAGGCCCAGAACGAACCCCCAGCCCTGCGCCTGCTTGCAGGCATTTTAATCTGCTGAGCTGTTTGGCTGGCCGAGAACAAGCAAGTTTAAATTTGACTTTTGCCACAAGTACATTCATTTTTTGGCTCTCACTTTCTTAGCTCATGCTACCTTATCCAGCATTTCCTAACGATTCCTTATAAGTAATATCCCTATCCTTGGCCATTTATGTATTTATTTATTTGTTTATCTAATTTGTGTTTTTCTTCACAGCTTTTTATTGCAACCTAATTTATACTATCAGTTAATATTACATATAATGTATATCTTTTCTCAGTAGATGTAAAATCCGTAAGGGCAAGAACTCTTTGGTTGCTCCTATTTACTTTCCATGAATGTTGCCTGAAAGAAATTAAACAGTTAGGAGGTTGTAAATTCTAAAGGTCATCTTCAGAAGTTTTGAGGCATGTCTCTTAAAAGGTATTTCCTAGGTGTTGAAGAGAAAATTACTGGGCTAAGCTGTGGCTCCGCGCTAGAGAGCACTAGTTTGGCATGAGCAAGGCCCTCAGTTTGATCACCAGCTTAGGGTAGAAGTTGTAATTTCAGTTACTCCCTAGGAGGATGAGGCGGCAAGATTGCAAATTCAACTCTAGCCTGGGCAGTTTAGCTTACTTTGTCTCAAAAAATAAACTCCTGGGGCCAGCAAGATGGTTCAGAGGTCTAAAGCACCTGCTTAGGAAAGCTTAGGCAACCGCAGGGACCACAATTTGATCCCCTGCACCACATGCTGCGCCAGCCCCACCCCAAGGGCAGACTCAGCTGGCTGTTATACAAAATAAATAAGTAAACAAATGCACAAACTCCCTAAAAGATCTGTATGTATAGTAAAATTTAAGGACTGATGCTTCAAGATACAGTACCTCTGTTTCATATTTGATTTAATGTAATAATTTTTCCCCCTGAAGTTTATGTTTAGCACTCACTATTATGTCTGTTAACCCTTATTAGCATTGTATTTTGAATTATAGCTGGAATGGAAATAAGGTAGAAAAATAAGAAACATGTTCACATACTTATGTAGAGTGGACTATATAAAATAATGGGTAAATGGCGAGGGATTGTGTTTTAAGGGATAGAGATGAGAAGATATGGCACAAGGTGTTGCAAGTATGATATAAATATCACTCTGAAAAAGCATGGAGCCCTTGAAAGTCCTGAGTTTGGCATAGATTATCACATAAATCATCTGTCCTCTAGAGTGGTTTTATTTTATTTTATTTTTTTTTTGACGGGACCAGGGTTTGAACTCACGGCCTTGCACTTGCCAGGTAGGCACTTGTGCCATGGAGCTATCTCCCCAGCCCCTGGTTTTACTCTTTAAAAATACTTTACTAGAGAACTTTGAATATACAAAAAAGAAAAACAATTATTAGACACTTCATGCACTCAATAATCTGACCTTAACAATAATTATGACCAATTTTGTCCCATCCACACTCTCTGTATATCTAACGTGTATTAATTTGAAGCAAATCACTGATAGGAGATGATTATGTAAATAGTTTGGTTTATAACTCTCAGAAATGAGCACTTTTTATTTAAATAAGCAACACCATATTGCACCAGAAAAAACAAATGTCTCGTCATTGTTTATATTTCCCATGGTTTCTAAATTTTAGTTTTAAAATTAGTTTTAATAAACCGTAAAAGTTCATGTTATGATTAGTTCATATGTCTTTTAATCTCCTTTTGTCCCTTTTGAAACAAAATCATGAGGTAACAAGTTACTTGGAGTTTCCTACAATTTTGAATTTTGCTAGTAGCGTTCTGTTTCTTTGTCCTCTGTGTATCCTGATTCTACAAGAGTCTAGAAAATTCATCAAATTCAAAAAATCCTTTTGGGGGTGAACAAGTTTAATTCATCCATCAGTTTCTGATTTTAAATCAGTTATTAGATTTAGCATGACATACTGTTTGGGGGGTACCAAGGATTGAACTTAGGACCTTGTGCTTGCTAGGCAGGCACTTAAGCTATTGAGCTATGTCCCTGGCCTTTACGTACTGTAACTTTGCTGAATTTGTTAAAAGGGAATGAATTAGGTGTCTTTATAATAGGATCTTTCTTTCTTTCTTTCTTTCTTTCTTTCTTTCTTTCTAATGTATTTAGTTGTTACAGGGTCTCACTATGCAGCTCAGACTCATGGTCATGTTTTCAGCCTTCCCAGCACTGGAATTGCAGGCCTGTGCCACTACATGTGGTCTCTGTGGCTGGCTCAGCCCACCCTGTGGGCAGGATTGGCATAGCACGTGGTACCAGGGATCTAACTGGGGTTCCTGCACTTGCCTAAGTCTGCTGAGCTATCTTGCTAGCTTGGATTTTTATTTTCTATAGAGTAAAAAATTATCTATTGAACTTCTTATGGCAAGTTTTTTTTTTCATAGTTTAGTCTCCAGTGAAATTTAGAATGTCAAAGTAATTTCTATGGCAGGCTACTTTATTTGTAATCTCAGAAAAATGATTTTAACTAAGAATCATCTGGGCTAGAGAGGTAACTCAGTGGCATAAGTGTTTGCCTAACAAGCACAAGACCTCGGTACCAAAAAAGAAAAAGAAAAAATTAAGAATCATAAAAAAGTTAATTCTGAGAGTAACTTCTGCTACATGTAATTAAGACATTAAGTAGCACCAAAATTTTTTAAATAGGATTACCTTCCATACAAAGGGCCTGGACCCAATTTCTTAACTGCTTGTATCCATTTAAAAACTTATTTGTGTGATCTTTTTTATATATTAGCTGACTGGCTGGCTCTTTCTTTTTTTTTTTTTTTTTTTTTTTGGTATTTTTTTAGGGAAGGGTCTACAGGGTGCTCAGGGTCTCACTACTAGATCAGACTCATAAGTGATCTGCCTGTTTGCAGCCTCCCAAAAGCTGGGATTACAGGCGTGTGCCACCACCCCGAGTCTCAGTTGCCATCTGGGTGGAGCCAGCACCGTAGGTCGGTAGGTCTCTGTCTGTGTTTCTTTCTTTTTTTCTTTCTTTCTTTCATATGGGGGATCAAATTCAGGACCTCATGCTTATCTGGCAGGTGCTTAAGCTGCTGAGCTATCTCCATGGCCCAAGTGGTATTTCTATATAGTATCCACAAAAAAATGTTCACACACTTGAGAAGATTGCAATATTAATACACGTCTGGAAGCTCATGGCTTTTTAAGTATTTCTTGTAATTGTAGAGGCCAAAAGTAACTTGTATTAATCTCATGCTGTCTCAATACATTCAGTATTAAAATACCTACACAAGGTGTTGTAATCAGGGTTTTGCAAGGGAACAGTACAGAACACACAATTCATAGGATTATTTTATAATAGTCACCCAGAGTAGTATTGCAGAAAGTGCGGGAAATCTGCCCACACACCAGAGACCAAAACAATCAAGTTGAGGCCCTAGATCCCACAGCAGTGTCCTGCATGAGTCCTGCTGAAGACCTGCAGCCCATTACAGTGCCCCCATGAATCCAAATGGAGCCCAGAATGCCATGACAATGTCTCATGCAGGCCTGTTTTAAAGATGTGCATTGGGAATACTCAAATGTCAGTGGTGCGAGGTAAGAAGGTTCTGCCAGCAGGCTGAGGGGTCTGCATTGGAGCCAGGAAGTGACACTCCAAGTAAAAGTGCTCCCTCAAAAGGTACCAGTCATCCTCAGCAACCATGAGATCCTAAGTTCCTCTGACAATGAATTGCCAAATCTGTATCAGGAAAGCAGGTGAGACAAGCTTCTCCAGATTGAACAGTATACCATCTTATCCTCTGAAGCCAGGAAATGATGCCCAAAGTACAGACCGGAGCTCCCCCTACAGTGAATTATGATTCACTTTATATTATGATTCTTCAAAGACAAGGTCCCAAGCTTCTTTGACCATGAGAACAGCCAAGTTCATCAAGAAAGCCAGTAGGACAAGCTCCTCCAGGGAACCAATGGCAGCCCCAGAAGAACCAATAGCTCCCTAACAACCACTTCTCTTCAGATGACATTTTTATGTTGTTGGCAACAATCCTTAGTTTGGCCTCCCACACCCAGCACCATGCTGGTTCAATTCAGCTGAATGTCCCAAGTTGATCACCAGTTGTCAATTCACCAGTTGTCAGTTGTTTTTTTTTGTTTTGTTTGGTGGAACCGGGGATTGAACTCAGGACCTTGGGCTTGCCAGGCAAGCACTTATTCTACTGAGCTATCTCCCCAGCCCTTCACAACAGTTTTTCTTTTTCTAAATGTATACTTTTTTTTTCTAGGCTCTGTATAGGCAATATTGTATATGATTTTGAGTAATGAAATAGTCCAGGTTTCTCTCATAATAGTACTCTGTACTTTATCAGTGTATTGTAATAATTAACATCGTAGCCATTTGGTTGATTTTTAAAATTCTGTTTTACATACTTCACTGTGAGCTCCAAGTCTTTATAAGGTTTAAATTTGTTAGTCAGAATTCTATACCTGTATCTGTGCACATTTCAGGTTTTTTTTTAACAAGGAGTTGTAAAACTTTACTGTTTTCAGAAAGCTACAGATTCCAAAAAGGTTAAGAACCAGAGATAAAGACCATAGAATTAATAAATGTCCAATAGCATGATCATAAAATAGAGAACTGTAGGCTAATCTCATTAATGAGCACAGATGCAAAAATCTTCAGTAAGACAATGTAGCAAATCATCACAAAGGTCATACATCATGATCAAAGAGATGCAAGGATGGTTTAACATATATAAATAAATAAATTAATATAAAGAAGCAAGGTTAAGGGCCAGCGAGATGGCTCAGCCGTCTAAAGCGCCTGCTTAGGAAAGCTTAGGCAACCACAGGGAACACGGTTCAATCCCTGGCACCACATGCTGCGCCAGCCCCACCCCCAGGGCAGGCTGAGCCCGCCATAACATAAATAAATAAAATCTCTTCCTAAAAAATAAAAGAAGCAAGGTTAAAATCAATGTGATCATATCAATAGATGCAGAAAAGGCTTTCTACAGAGCCTTTTGATAAAAATCCTGAAGAAAAAAGGTACAGAAGGGCCATATCTGAATATAATAAGAGCTATTTATGACAAACCAACAGCCAGGATATTCATAAATGGGGAAAAAAGTAAAAGCTTTCCCTGTAAAATCAGGAGCAAGACAGCAGTGTCCACTATCACCACTTTTATTCAAAACAGTTCTTGAAACAGCTGGAGCAATCAGGCAAGAGAAAGAAAAGAGGTACATACAGGAAAGGAAGAACTCTATTGTTATTTTAAATTGACATAACAGTCTGTACAGAAGATTCACATTCCACCAAAAACTCTTAGATTTAGCAATGCACTACAGTGATGTAACAGGATCATCACAAAAAAATTCTTAGAAGTTATGCATACCAATAATGAACTCAAGAAGAAAATTATTAATACTGTTTGTGGTAGCTTTACAAAAATGAAATATGTAGGATGATCCCAACCAAAGAAGTGAAAGACCTTTACAAGGAAAACTGCAGTACTCTGAAATAAGAGTTTGAGGAAGACAACAGGAAATGGAAAGGTGTCTGATGCTCGTGGATGGACAGAATCAGTGTCGTCTACATGAACATACCCCCAAGCTGTTGTACAGACTCAGATAAGTCCTAATCAAAATATAGCAGCATACTTTACAGAACTAGAGAAAATCATTCTAAAATTTATATGGAACCAAAGGAGAATTGGAATAACAGAAGCAATTTTGGTCAAAAAGAACAATGCAGGTGTACCTGACTTCAAGTTGTAGAACAAAGCAATAGTGATAAGGGATGGAGGATTTAGCTCAGTGGTGCAGAGCCTCTCTGGCAAGCATGAAGTTCTGAGTTTGAGTCCTGATACTCCCACTAAAAGACAAAACAATAGCAAAAATACCCCATAAAGCCGTGATGATAAAATAGCAAGATACTAGAGCAGAAACACATGTGGATCCATGAAACAACTAAGGGCATAGAAACCTCACCAGACACATTCAACTATCTGATATTTGACAAAGGGACCAAAAACATGTTGAAAGGAAGACAGCCTACTCAATAAGTGGTGCTGGGAAAACTAGTTAACTGTAGGAGATTGAAACTGGACCCTTTCACCATATATTAAATTAAAAATGGATCAAAGACCTAAACATTTAAATAGAAAGATTAAACCTACTGAAAGATAAAATAGGTAAAACATTTGAAGAGAAGGAGAAAGAAAAAATTTTCTGAACAGTCTTGATTGTAGAAGAGATAGCAAGAATCAACAAATAGACTTATATCAGACTAAAAAGTTGTATAGCAAAAAAATAAGTGAAGAGACAGCCTACAGAATAGGAAAACAGTTTTTTGCCAGCTACTCTTCAGACGGAGGGATTGATACCTAGAAAATACAAAGAATTCAAAAATATTAAACTGCCTAAAGTTAAAGACCAAGTCAAGAAATGAGCAAGAGAAATGAATAGGCACTTCACCGAGGAAGAAATACAAATAGTGAACAAATACATTAAAAAATATTCAATGTCTCTGGCCTTTAGAAAAATCTTAGCATTGTAAACTGGAAACAATGCTAAGATTCTGTCTTACTCCAGAAAGAATGGCGGTCATTAAGAAATCTAACAAATGGAGGGCCAGCCAGATAGCTCAGCAGACTAAAGTGCACAACAGCTGGGGTTCAATCACCGGCATGCCGTGCTGGCCCTGAGAGAGTGACTGAGACTGCATGTGGTGGCACATGCCTATAATTCCAGCACTTAAGAGACTGAAAACAGGAATATCACTGTGAGTCCCATCTGTGTAATGAGACCCTGTAGGCCCTGTACTAAATACATTAAAGAAAAGAAAAAGAAAGAAAGAAAAAAGAAAAAACTAACATGGCTAGCATGGCTATGGTAAAAAAATAAGGCCTCCTGCCCTGTTGGTGGGAATGTAAACTAGTACAAACATAGAAATCAATTTGGAGCTTTCTCAAAGAACTGAAATTACAAGTTCCATAAGACCCAGCTGTCCCTACCAAATATCTTTTCCAAAGAATTTAAGATAATCATGCCACCGTGAAACATGTATGTTAATATTTATAGCAGCACAATTTGTAATAGCTAATTCCTAAAAGCAGGTATTAACAGTCAGTTGGATAAAGAAAACGTGTATGTATAGTGAAATCTACTCAGCTATAAAAAATGACAAATTTGCACCACTGGCAAGAAGATGAATACACCTAGAAAATATAATGTTGAATGAAATGAACCAGACACATAAGCCTTAATAACCCTATAGTGTCTTTCATTTGAGTAAGGTAGAATACACGAGAATAAAGGATGTATAGAAGGGCACAGAGGGATGGATCTCCTGCAGAAGGGAAGTGGTCCAAGAGAAAAAGCTGAGGGGTGAGAAGAGAAGGAGAAATAAGTAAAATAAAGACATGTAATACTTCACATCTGAAGTATTTGCATGTCTGCTTAAAGCCTCTTTTCCTATGTCTAGGTGAATTGTATTCATTGAGGCCCAGCTCAAATATCATCTCTTCAATGAAGAGATACAGATTGATTTTTTTACTTGTACTCCATTGTTTGTTTTGCATTTGTTTATAGCACTAAAAAACAGAAAACAAACATGTTAGGATGAATCTCTCTCTCCATCCATACATACTGTGATTACATGAGAGCAGAGATTATGTCTTACTATTGTAGCTCTCAGGCTTGGAGCATACATAACAATTGTTAGTTTTGAATTAATAAGTGATATCTTATATAACAAATGAGTTAATATTGTCATATTAATCCCAAATTCCTGTTTATTCTTAGATAAGCACAGTTATCTCTTCAGGACAATTTCTTGATTCATTTTCTGCTCTTCAGTATAGGTTAGATACATCCATTGATTAATTTCTTACTGTCTTGCATCAGAGGCCTTTAAACTAGGATATATAGGACACATAAGAAGTGAAGATGGAGATAACTGTCAGTTTGCATTTCCCATCCCTTAGTTTTCAGCATCTCTTATTTTGACTTCCAAGTTAAAAGATGACATTTGACCTTAATTGGATTTGGTAAAGGATTATATACTGAAATACGTCAGGAGTAAACTTGTTTTATGTTGCAGAAATCCTAATGTGAAAGCTTTTATAGATATATAACACTAAATAACTTAGATTGGATGTATTTTATTTAATTGAAATTTTTCAGGCTTCTCCCTAGTTCTCAGGGAAAAAATGTTAAATACGTAGTTTTACCAAGCCTCTATCAAATTCTTCTATATTACCAAGTTATTTTTTGTGACTTTGTCTGCCAGTAACAAAAAAGAATTGTGACAAACATAATTAATAAATTATATAGATTGATCTGTTTATTAGGCTTAATTTGATGGTTTAGTTTTATTGACACAAATCTGTATTTATGAGAGATAATTGGATGTGTATAAGAATATAGTCTTAGCTGACATTACTAATGGAAGATACCCAGAATATTTGACCTTGTAAATTGAATTATTCTCCTTTAAGGCACTTGAG
>PVKN010039638.1:0-10853 GCA_004027915.1 Capromys pilorides
TCTGTCCCCTCCTCAGACTCCCTGTGAAGGCAAGATCCTGTCTGCAGTGCTTGCTGCTGTATCTCCACCACAAGTCCTTTGCTCAGAATAGATCCACAACAAAATCCTACGCATACGAGAGGAGAAAAAAATAAGGAAAGTGGAAGAAGAAAATGATGGAAAGGAAAGACCTGCAGGGCAATGCTATCCTTTTTTTGTTTTGGTGGCACTGGACCTAGGGTTTCCATACTGAGACACACCCTCCAGCCCCACCTTTAAGACAGCATCTAGCAAAGTCAGTAAGTCAAACTAGGGATCCTCCTGCCTCAGCCTCCTGAGTGCTGGGATGAGGCACGAGCCACCGCTTCCTCCTTCACTTTCTGAAGTGGAAAAACCACCCAGCCCAGCCCAGCCTCCCCTTCATGTTGATGAAGCCAACCCTGGCGGTACACTACTCACATGTCACCCAGTGCAGAGACCTGCGCCTTATTTGGCTTTCGTCTGAGAGGCAGAGCTTTGGGAGCAGAGCGTTCAAGGCGGGCAGTGAGTAGAAAGATGACGCTGGCTCCCCGACCCCACAGGGCACCTGGGAACTCAGTCAGATCCACTCGTGACCCCTAGGGCACGTTGGCCACGAAGCCTCAAGGCCAGGACACCACTTCACGCTACCTCCAAACCGTGCATCCTCGCTGCTTGTGTGACTGGCATGCAGCACATGCCAGGTCCGTGTGGAGTCTGGAGAGAAGGGACGCACGTGACCCATGTGACAGTCTTTCACGGGTGGGAAGAATTTTCTCCAGAATATCAGATGTCAGGCGGGGGAGACAGCTCAGCAGTAAGTACCTGGCAAGCTCAAGGACCCGGGTTCAACTCCCCAGTCCTCATGTCATGCTGGCCCCTGAACCCTGGATGCACTATGCCAGCCACCAAAACTGGGCACGGTGGCACAGTGTACCCATGTAACCCCAACACTGAGGAGGCTGAGACAAAGAGGGTCACTAAGAACCCAAGCTGCACAACGGGCTCTGTACCAAATAAATATTTTTTTTAAAAAAAGTTTCTTTTTTATATTTTATTTTACTTGTTTGCATGGTACAGGGTCTTGCTATGCAGTGTGGCTGGGTAGGCGCACTGGGGCCAGCATGGCATGTGGTACCTGGGATTGAACCTGGGTCCTTGTACTTGCCAGGTAGGTGCTTAGACCTCCAAGCTATCTCCCCAGCCCATGAATATTTTTTTGAAAGTCACATAATATCCTGAGAGTGGTCCTACACCCTCATGCAGGTGAACCCCCTGGGGGTATAGCTGTCCCACCGGTCCTGTTACCGAGACATGGCTCCCCGGTCCCCTCTGCCCTGCTTAATGCTCACTGTCAACCTTAACTTCAGACACAACGTAGAGTACATCTCAGCAGTCATCACGAATCTCTTAGGCAGCAACATTTCTCATTACAACTGTTTTTTAAAATAACTTTATTTATTTACTTATTTTTGTATCATGGCTGGCTCAGCCTGCCCTGGGGCTGGCACAGCATGTGGTGCCGGGGATCGAACCGTGGTCCTTCCAGTTCTTAAGTTTTCCTAAGCAGGTGCTTTAGATCACTGAACCATCTTGCTGGCCCTCATTACAACAAAAATTACAATTCTGTGCTGGGTTTTTTTTTTCTTTTGCTATGTAGTTTAGATTGGGCTTGAACTCACTAGTAGCCCGGGCTGGCCTTAAACTCATGGCAATCTTCTTGCCTCATCCTCCCAAATGCTGGGACTTTTTTTTGAGACAGGGTCTCAGCAGCGTTGTGTTCACTTTTGTAGGCCCCAGGCTGGTCTTAAAACTCCAGAGATCCTCCTGGCTCACCCTCTAGTGCTGGGATTACAGGTGTGCGCCACCATGTGGCTTAAATTACTGGGGTTTTTTTGGAGGGGATATCTTTTTTTCAGATAGAGTCTTACTATGCAGTTGAGGTTGGCCTTTAGCTCACTTTGTGTTACATAATACCCTGATCCTCCTGCCTTAGCCTCCCAAATGCTGGGATCACGGGCATGTGTCACCATGAGGTTTAAACTACAATTCTGGGAGACCCGTCATGAGGCAGGTTTCTCCGAGTCCAGCCACCCTCGACTTGCCCTTTGCAGAGCCGTCTCCAGAGCCTTCCTCTGGAGAGACTGCAGCTGAGGCTACAACCTCTCTGCCTGGGGAAGACTGAGCACAGCTTCAAACTGTTCCGTGCACACCCATGCCTGGCCCCTGGACACGCAATGGAAGCAGAAACCACTGCTGCAGCGCTGGCCTCGGATGACTCGGCGGTCCTCTAACAGCTCCGAGTTTCTCAGCAGTAGCTACACGAAGCTTAATTTCAGGAAATGGCAAAGCAGCTTACGCTGTCCCAAATCAGGGTTATTTTCTGGAGTACAGACATCATCTGCTCATGATAATGTGTATCAAAAATAGAACAAGGACTATTCATCGTGTCATCTTCTAAATACTGCTTTGCACACGGCCTAGTAGCTAGTGATGGTTTTAAATTCCTGCATGATCAAGAAACAGCACACTCAGGGACTCAAAGGTTCTTTATAAAATAAATGGAGTTGCATCCACTGGGGGCAGATGTTTTAAACTGGGCTACTGAAAACTGTATTCATTTTATATAGGCATGGTAAAAACCTCACTGTAGTCAAGTGCAAACTTAGAATACAAACTTTTTGTGGGACCAGGGTTCGAACTCACGACCTCACACTTGCCAGGCAGGCACTTGTGCCACTGGGGAGCTATCTCTCTAGCCCCCAAACTTGCTTTTTCCGAGTTTTCTTGGCTGGCGAATTAGCTCAGCAGCCTAAGAGCCTGTTTAGGCACGTGCAGGGACTGGGCTTTGATCCCTGGCACCGCATGCCACACTGACTCTGCCCCTGGGTACTCGGAGCCGAGACCAACATGCCTGCCTGTAACCCCAGTGCTGGAAAGGCTAAAAACAGGAGGCGCACTATGAGTCCGAGCTGTGTAGGGACCCTGTACCAAATACATAATTTTTTTAAAAAAGAGATGTTACCAATGACTTAGATCACTCTTTGAAGAAACATGAACAACTTAAAAACAACAAACTGAGGAAAGGACCTCGAGGACAAAACAGGCCACTGGAGCATCTTTAGTAACTTTTTCCAACATGAATACAAAAAAAACCTTTCTGGTCATGGTGGTTCATGCCTATAATCCGACAACCTGAGGGACTGTGGCAGGACAATCACAAGTCTGAGTCTCATCTGGGCAATTTAGTGACTCAGTGAGGTCTAGTAGGACCTCTCAAAAAAAGCAAAAGGGGGAAGGAGCTCAGTGTGAAGACACTGGGTTCAAACCTTATGCTGCACTGAAAATGAGGCTGCAATAGGCGACAGACCTAGATGGTGGGCCACTCACACATGAGAGATAACCAGGGAAGGGGAAGACTGGCCTCCCGACTCAAGCATGGCCCTAAGATGTCACAACAGGGACCCACCAGACTGCTGCTGCAAATTCTAGCACCTGACACCGTGGCCAGCAGAAGAGCCACTATCTTGGCATCAAAAAGGACGCAACAGTGTCTTCCATTTCTGAGGATGAATGAGCAGAGGACCCAGAAGAGAAAGTCCAGAAAGTCCGAAAGTGTAATGAAATTCAAATAGTAAACCCAGGTCTTGGTGGAAGCTCCTGACTTTCTATTTGTCCTGAAACTGAATCAGCTTTGTGTAGATGAACTCTCTTAAGATTTTCCTTTAAGCCGGGTGTGGTGGCACAAGCCTGTAATCCCAGCACTTGGGCGGCTGAGGCACGAGGATTGGCGTGAAACCAGCCTGGGCTACAATAGTGACCTCAAGGCCAGCTTGAATTGCATAGCGAGACCCTGTCTCAAAAAGACAAAAAAAAAAAAAAATTTTCCTTCATCTGTTCTGCTGGTACCAAAGCAGCACCCTTTTTATAACATGTTTTAAGCACCTCAAGTTTCTGGAGCAAAGCATTAATTGTCTCAAGATGATGTGTTCAAAATCTACTTCCTAAAGAAGGTGGGCGCATCACTAATACCCATCTATTTAGGTCATCTGCCTCCCTCCTCTGAAACAAGTGGAGGATGGTGGCACACACCTGTCATTACAGCACCTGGGAGGCAGGTGCCAGAGCACTGCCCTCAGTTCAAAGCCAGACCAAGCTACATACTAAAATCCTTTCTCAAAAAAACAATATCCTACAGCCAGGGAGATAGCTCCGTAGAATAAACACATGCTTGGCAAGGGCAGGCTCCTGAGTTCAATCCCCTGTACCACAAAAACACAACAAAAAAACCCCACAATACCCAGAAACCCCTTGGATCTCCTCCTATCTCTCTTGGACAGCTTTATTTCCCTAAATAAATATACTCTACTCTTAACCTCTGCTATTCCTAAAATTCATTCTTTGGTTTTAGAGAACATAAACTCATGCCAGATATCTTTTAGGTTGGGAGTTTCTTTTCCCTGTATCATTTGGAAGTTTTCCACCGAGATGAAGAGATGGAAATAAGATTTTGCTTTTGTTTCATGAACTAAACATTTGAATTAAAGAAGTCCAGGGGCCAGTGAGATAGCTCAGTGGACTAAGCACCTGCTTAGTCAAGTTCAATCCCTGGTACCAAATGCTAGACCAGCCCCACCCCGAGGCATGGTGGCACAGGCCTATAATCCCAGAGCTCGGGAGGCTGAAAATAGGATCACTAGTTCAAGCTGCACAGGGAGTCCCTGTACCAAATACATAAAAAATAAATCAAAATTTAAAATGTCCAATAACAAATCACAAAACTAAATAAGTTTCATGGGGAACGTAATAAATAAGCTGGCTTCAAACTTTAAGACATGAATCCTGGTCAACTGCTCAAACTGCTCCCTGTTTTATATGAGGCTTCCTGCTAATGTGTGGTTCTACTGCTTGAGAAAGGAGGACATAGGGAAAGACTGGGATTGACTTAATCTTATCTGTACAGTGTAATAATCAGGTCATGGCTAGCTTACCTTTAACAATCCTTAAAAGCCGCCTCTTTGGGCTACCTTTTATTTTCCCATTGCATTTATCTGCGAACAGGCCACACAAATTGTACCTCTGGGTGAAGTAGGATTCCTTAAATTCTTAGCCACAGATCATCAGAAGGAAATGCCCTAATTTTGGCGGCACTGAATCCAGTAGACTTGGGTCCCCTTGGAGAATGAGTGGAATAGTGTCAAGGGATAGGGCCTCCTAGGAGCACTATTAGAGTACGAAAGCAGGATGAAATTCATAGCGTGTGTGGTCTTGGTTCACAGACAATGAGGGTGATCAAGTATCGGGATAAAGCATATTCCTCATATCGGGCTATGGGGGTCTGCTGGGAAGCCACAAAAAAGGGGGACCTGGGCTGGACAGATATAGCTCAGCGGTCTAAGTGCCTGCCTGGCAAGCACCAGGACCCAGGTTCAATCTCTGGTACTGCATACCATGCCAGCCCTGGAACCCTGGGTGCACTGTGCTGGCCACTGAAATCAGGAGGGACAGTGCATGCCTGCAAACCCAGAGCTGAAGCTGAGACCGGAGGATCACTGAGTCCGAGCTGCATAGGGGAGACCCTGTACACAATAAATAATAAATAAATAAATGTAAAAAAAAAAAATTTAGGGGCTGGTGAGATAGCTCAGCAGTCTGAAGTGCCTGCTTAGGCAAGCTTAGGCAAGTGCAGGGACCGTGGTTCAAGCCCTGGCACCACATGCTGCACCAGCCCCACCCCCAGGGCAGGCTGAGCCGGGAATAATAGGAAGGAAGGAAAGAAGAAAGGAAGGAAAGAAAGGTTTTTTAAAAAAAAATTTTTTTTTTGAAAGTGGGGTGTAGAGATATGAAACTAGCATCTTAAGAAATGGAGAACAATAACCAAAGCCCAGGGTTACTTGGGGCTTCCCGAAAGCTGGGATTCAAGGAGGCAGATAAGAGCGTATCCTAATTGCTCCTCCCTTGCTTGGAATGTTTTCAATTAGCATTTATGTTAACCTATGTTAGGTAAATGGTAAAAGAGATAGTGATCTATAGTCTGTATTCACCAAAGTAGTTATGCACATTCCTTAGCCTGTCTTTGAGTACTCAATAAAAGTTGCTTCTGTGGGTTGGGGCTCACTTCGAGAGACAGACCTCAGTGAGACCTCTGAGCAAAGTTCATCGGGTCTTCTCGTCGTTTCTTTGGGCACCGACTCATAACATACAACAGTGGGGGAGGGCCCTGGGCTGACAGGACGAGGGACTTCAGGGGTACAGCGGGTATGCACCAGAACAACCAGGTCTGGACAGGAGAATGGCTAGTAACAGGCACCTGGCTAAACGCGTGCACGGCATGTAGAGGAGCTCAGAACACACAACAAATGACAGCAGGAGAATCCTGCGCTCCACCTGCAGCTGTCAGCACGGAGCCGGCGGCATCTTCTTTCCATTCCAAGTCCCTAGGGCCCAAACACAGCTACAGGCATCAGTGCTAGAGCACTCAGCTCCCTTCCTGACCCCTAAAAGCTCCTTTCCAACTGAGACTGCCAGGTGAGGCCAGGGCACCCTCCTGACTCTGAACAGGGTGGGAGGCCTGGCCTTCGGGCAAAGTGTGCTGGGCCCTGGACTGGACCCTGAGTCAAGCAGGAAGGGGTCAAGTCACCCTGGCCAGCCATCTCCATTCTCCTACCTGGAGAGGACAGGTTACGAACTACAGCATTTCTAGGGCTCATGCAAGGTGATGCACATTTATTGTACACCTCATCACAGCAAACCTCACACGCCAGACCACAGCCTGGCGGACAGCAGCACGTGGCCAGGATGAGCTGCTCACGGCCACTGGGCAGAAAGCACATTCGCCTCACAGGACCTACCCAGAGGCAGCAAGGCCACAGTCTTGACCCCAGGGATGTTTCGCAAGTTGGGTCCCACTTGGAACTCTAAAATCCAGGGCATCTCTCTGAGAGCCAAGCTCCAGGTCCAGCAAGTCACTGAGCCGAGGCTGTGCAAATCTCAAGTGCTTGGTGCCAGCCTTGGGTTAGATCGGAGCAGCCCAGGATCAGGACCGGCGATCCTTTTTGCGGAGTTTATGTCCCACCTGGGACCCCCGTTGGGCAGCTTTCACCAGACCTTTGAACTGTCCCTGTAGTTTCACCTTCTTCCTGCAGGGATAAGAACCAGAAGGGTCACATCACATGGAGAATGCCAAATGACAGCCATACCAGCAGAGACAGGGAGAGCTAGACTCCCAGGGGGCATATGAAGGGGCAGACCATGTGTGACCCCAGCTTCCACATGCACAGATCCTGTCTTGACTTCTCCACTCCGACAGTCTCTGTCCCCGCAAGACAGCCCTCCCTGCTGTTCTAATGAATCGGAGGAAGCAAGTTCCGAAGCACATGCAGAGGTCAAAGCACGCTAATCACTCACCCTTCCTTCTACTTCAACACCACAGAAGCCTTTGTGCAACTCAAGTGCAAAACACTCTCTCCCTAGTAACAATCATCCGCAAACCACTTCTACACAACATTGCATGTAGCCCTCACCTACACCTAGGAACCCTACGTAACAGTCAACAGGGAAAACAGTCTCATTTGTCACCAACAAGGAGATTAGAAAATCAGTGGCCAGCGGCATGGTTCAGTGGTCTAAAGCGCCTGCTTAGGAAAGCTTAGGCAACTGCAGGGACTGCAGTTCGATCCCCGGCACCACATGCTGTGCCAGCCCCCACCCCCAGGGCAGGCTGAGCCAGCCATAACATAAATAAATAAAGTTAAATAAAAGAAAAGAAAGGCTTAAAAAAAAAAATGTTTAAAAAAAAAAAAGAAAGAAAATCAAGCTACAGGCTGGGCGTGGTGGCGCCCAAGTGTAATTCTAGCACTCGGGAGGCTAAGGCAGGAGGTGCAAGTTCAAGACCAGCCTGGGCTACAAAAGTGAGCTCAAGGCCAGCCTGAACTGCATAGCAAGACCCTGTCTCAAAGACCTTACCTCATAATAAAAGAGCTGGGGGGGCCGGCGAGATGGTTCAGTGGTCTAAAGCACCTGCTTAGGAAAGCTCAGGCAACTGTAGGGACTGCGGTTCAATCCCTGGCACCACATGCTGTGCCAGCCCCACCACCAGGGTAGGCTGAGCCAGCCACAAAATAAATAAATAAACAAACAAATAGATAAAATAAGATAAAAAAGATTTTAAAAAGAGCTGGGGATATAGGTGAACACTGAGGGCATGGGTTCAACCCCCTAGTATCACAATACAAAAATAAATTAATTCCAAACAATATTGAGGCAGGTACTGAATACATGTAGATGCATGTTAAAAAGTAATAACTAGTGGGGTGGGGAGATAGCTCAGTGGCATAAGTGCCTGCCTCACACGTACAAGGGCCTGAGTTTGATCCCCAGTGGGGGGAGGGGGTGTGCTTCACGTAAAAGGTAATAACTAGGACCAGGTGTGGTGGTACAAACCTATAAAACCAGCTCTTGAGAGTCTGAGGCAGGAGCACCACTGAGTTTGAGTCAGCCTGGGCTACACAGTGAACTGAAGACCAGCCTGGGCTATATCATAGCTCAGTGGACGAAAGCACCTGCTTAGACAAGATGCAGGAACCAGGGTTTGATCCCAGGCATGCCATGTGGGCATTGGCCCTGCCCCCAGGGCATGCTGAGATGGTGATGGAGACTGGCCTTGGTTGGTGGTGCACAACTGCAATTCCAGAGCTTGGGAAGCTGAGAACAGGAGACTCACTACAAGTCTGATCTATGCAGTGAGACCTATAGGCCCTGTACTAAACACATTAAAAGAAAAAAGGGTGGTACAACCGTGTAATTCCTCCTACTCAGTGGTGGTTTGAGGTAGAAGTAGGAGAACCTTAAGTTCAAGGCCAGCCTGGATAACACAGTAAGGCCCTGTTGGATAGGACAGGACAGGAAAGGAAGGAGAAGGAAAAGGAAAAAAACAGGGAGGTTGAAGATGTGGCTCAGTGGTACAGCATCTACCTAGCACATGCAGAGATCTAGGTCCTGGGATAAATCACCAGTAACAAAAAAATTAAAAAATAAAAACAGAAAACAGCAAGAGACCTGAGCAGCTGAGTTTCCTACCCCACCCCCACACCCCATACCTGCGGTTAAGCTTGGTTCTGTTGAGAGGGATGTAGGCATAGGGATCAAGCCGACCCTTCTTTTTCATATCACCCTTTGCTTTCTGTTCATCCAGAGAAAACACAGGCAGTGAGAAAAGTGAGGTCCCCTCTGTCCCCCACCCCTGAAATTCGGGCTCTCTGTCCTCCTTCTCTAAGATGGTACCCGTGGCCCTAGGAGGTCATTTGCCAAGGTCCCAACCTCAGATGCCAATGAGACCTGGGTATGCCCCGTCCCCAACTGCCTGGCTCTATGAAGGTGCCGCCCCAGGGTGGTGACAGGCGCAGCTCCTAACTCCCTGGCAACCACGCAGGACCCAGGGAGCCCAGGCTCCACCCGCAGCTCTTACCCTGGCCTTGTATTCGGCCCCGGGTGTGGCCTTCTTGGCCACTGGACGATGGATGCCGGAGCCTCCAGCTGTTGGGAGAATGGAGGGACCGTGTCAGCAGAGCCAGGGCAGCCCATTCCTGGAAGGCACGGCCCCTTCCCTCCGAGGGCTGCTGAGGTGCACATGAACGAAGGCCAAGCATTTGGCTCTGTCCTCCAGGCAAGGACACAGTCCACCCCTGAGGAGGGACTGCCCAGTGACCTGACAGTCAACTCAGATTCTCCACCAACACAAAAGGACCCACAGGCTCCGAAGTTATGCCTGCTTCATTTATTCCAGGAGAAAGAACATGGGTCTCACATTCACAGAGACCCAAGTTCAACTCTTGGCTCTGCCACTATTTTTTGGAGAATCCTATTCTCATCTGGAAAGTATTTTAGGTCTTCCTGCCCTCACCTCATTTGGGCTTCACTCAGCTCTGTGAAATACAAAGTCTGTCTATCCCATCGCACAAACTGTAGCTTAGAGAGCACAGCATCTTTGTCCAAGGCGAGCTGCTACCTCCAGCCTGGAATCCAACACTCATGGACGGAATCCTGCAATGCTGACTCAGAAGGACTCACTGAGAGACCAACATCAACTCCTCTTTTACAGATGAGAAACTGCAAGTTCAGAGAAGCAGTTTGACCAGACTGAGGGCACACAGCTAGGCAGCAGCTGAATACACTGTCCTGCATCTGTATCTCCTGTTGCATGGATGGGCACTGCTCTCTGCCCAACACATTATCTTAGAGCTGTAAGACCACAAGGTTCTTGGATACCACAGGGGCTCAGGACCTCTACAAGTACGGCAAGTGTTCAGCTGCAAGAGTGCAGGCACACGGCCACAGAGGGTAACTTGAGAGGAAGGAAGCACAGCGGCCACCAGCTAGGGACACAGACACACAAATGAAAGGAACCCTCTGGCCTAGCTCAATACAAATTGTCTTCATCCTGTATTTGTGAACCATCAACAAGACAGGCTTGAGGCTGCTCCTTGAGGACTCACAGCTGGAGCTGCTGATAAGGGAAGCAAGTATTTCCCAGGAAGGGACAGGTACTGGCCTCACAGAAGGCCTGGGTGGGTGAGGAGGCCCAGGGGCTGCCCGGAGGAGCTGGGAGTTCTATGTACAGAAACTCTAGCCCTCAGACTCTCCCTTATCGTATTCTTGGCCCAGCCTGTTCTTGGGTGTTCAATCAGCCAAACTGTGTTGGCGCCAATGGAGTGCAACCAGGCTGTGCAGCCTTAGGATCCTGCTGCCCCACCCTGCAACTCTGCCTGCTGTAGGTGACAGGACCACGCATCCCAAGACAGCAGAACGGAAGTCTCACCTTGGTACTGAGGGGGCATCTCCAGCTCTTCCTCCTCGGC
>PVKN010039639.1:0-10854 GCA_004027915.1 Capromys pilorides
TTATAGTTGAAGAGTGCTCGCAGTGAGAGTGGCTTACCACCTTGCCCCCAAAGAATTCAGATCCAGTCTGCTGTGACTTTAAGGCCGCTTTAAGGAGCCAGTGCCCACTGCCCACCACCAGAGCCAGGCCTTCACATCCATGTCCGATAGGATGTCTGAGTGTTTTAGACAACGCTTCTTGAGTCAGCTAAGGCTTCTGGATGCACAGAGGATATTTCTGTGCATGTCCACATGTATGAATGCTCGCATGCACTCCTGAGATCCCTCCAGGCTGTCCCCACAATACCCTGTCGATCATGTTCTCAGGACAGACACAAGTCCATCTGCTTTAAGACCTCTGTGCCCAGTTCCTGCATCCAGGCCTAACCCCCTCCAGCCCCCACGCCCCAGCCTCTGCTGGTGCCATCTGCCAGTGGCAAGGTGCCCACACCTAGGGTGTGGGTGCCAGGGGCCAAGAGGGGGAGCAGCTGGGAGACTGGACTGACACCCCCCCCCCAGCAGCAGCCCAGCCTAGCTTCTGTCTGGGACCTGCAGCAGGGTCACTGTACCTCCCACTCCCCCAAAACACCCTGAGGGTCTTCCACGACCCTGCCAGCCATCCCTGCTCGCCTCAGACACCAGGAAACAACAGGAGCTCCTTGACATTGAGAAGGACCCTCTCTGGGGACTCAGCCAAGCCTACAGCTACCCCACAGAAGGAACCCAGGGTACAAAGCTTCCCAGAGAACTTAGCTTCCTCACTGCCATTGGTAGCTTATCAGTGACAGCTGACCTTTCTGCTGGGCTTACCATGTGCTGGGCTCTGGCCAAATCCCTTTGCCATTTAATCTTCACCAAGCTCTTTGGGGGTGATACAATTATACCCATTTCCTAGATGAGGAGCTGAGCTATCAAATGCTTATGTGACCGTGTCCCATGAAGTAAGACAGCTAATATTAGAACAAATCGTCTGTTTTTATAACATTGATTTTGTGCATCCAGGACTTGTGCTAAGGGTTTGCATAGATGAGTTCACTTATCATCCCTGTTATACAGGTGAGGAACAGAGGCACAGAGCTTACATAACTTGTTGAAGGCCACACAGCTAAGTTGGATTTGAACTCAGGCTGGCTTGCTGATGACAGGACCCCAAGGTTCATGGGTGAAAGGACTCAGTACAGTTCTCCAGGAGCAGATGAAGGTGGGCTCATGCCTGCCCTCTGCAGTCCAGCAGCCACCTTCTGAGTCCCTGTTGTCTCTTCTCTTCACATCCCATTCTCTGTGGCCACAGCCAGGGGGATGAGGCAGACAGAGAGCAGAGCATCTCTGAGCTGGGCAGGCGGACACAGGCGAAGTCTGCACGTAAAAAGTACTGCGGACATCTCTTCTGTGGCCAATTAAACAAATTGCAGCAAAACAGCATTTTATTAGTATTTGCCCACAGCAGTCTGGGCCTGCAATAAATTTCCTCCTGGCTGCAGCAGTGGAGACGGAAGCGGACGGGCGCGCATGTGCATGGTGGGGGAGATGCCAGCGCCAATGGAGGGGTGTGGGGAGCAGGGTGTGGGAGAGGGGGCTGGCTTGTTAAGCAGCGGATGCTGGAGGAGAATCATCAGAAAGGGCCTAGGGGGCTGGTGGGTATCGGAGTGGCTGTCTCCCCAAACAACTGCTCCACTTCATCATAGACACAGTGAATTATGGGGCGGTGCTGTTGCCACGCACCAGCAGCACTGCTCTCGAAGCTCCCCGTCCCGCTTAGGCTGGGCTGGGCAAGATGGGGGCAGAAAGGGGGCTCACAGCCCCCACCCCCACCTCCATGTCACCTGCCCCAGGGCCCAGACCTTACTGTGGGGTACTTGGGTATTCATTCATGAAAATATATGAAATGCTTGTTGTAAGTCAGGTCCTGGCAAGAACCCCTTAAAGCATGTCATGATTTTATTTTTAAAGACTTTCATGTTTCCCTGCAGCTTTCAGAGTCAAACCAAACGCCTGAGCCTGGCGTATGAGGCTGTTCGTAAGTGGGCTCCTGTGTCTGTCCCTGTCTGGCCACTCTGGGCCTCATGTGTGGCCACTTTCCTCGACCCCTGTGACATTGCAGTCATCACTCTAGCAACAGGCATGTATCAAATGTTCACTGTGTGTCTGGTGTGAGCCCTGTACGCATGCTCATCCACGGAAACCTCACTGCAATCCTGTGGGGCAGGTGCTGCTATATCCACGTGGGCTGAGTGACACCGTGACTTAAAACAACCAAGATCGTTGTCCTGCTACGGCTGCGTGTCTGGTGCACATTGTTCCCGATTCTGCTCACTGGAGACATCCAGGGACTCAGACTGATGGAGCGACTGCTCATCAACATCTCAAATATGCATGGGTGCCACACTGCGCCATCAAGAGACGAGAGCTCTGGGGACTTTCCTGCTGGCTGCCAGAGGCCAGGCCTGGGAGCCACACTTCTGTCTACAGCTCATTGGCTTGGGCTAGTCCCATGAACCCACTTAACTTGAGGGAGCCAGAAACCGCTCTATGCTGCCCCAAAGGGGAACTAGCTTGAAGTATTTGACAAATATCCCTGATGACAATCACACACTCTCCCAGGTACCTGTTAGAGGATGAGGACATGGAGACCCAGAGAAGTCAAGCAAACTGCCTGAAATTGTATAGCTAGAAAGTAGAGCCGGGATGCAAACAAACCTCAGCTTCATACATCCAGCTTTCCTCACTCGGGTACGTTTCATCTTTGCTCATTCTGCTGAGCATGCCCTCCAAACGTCCAGGCCTCGCTCAGTACCTCCTCCCCTGTCTGGTACCAGGAAAATGAGACTGTTTTCGCCTCTGTGTCTGCACAGTACCTATAGATGCCACCATGGTGCTGATGGCCCTGTCTTAATCAGTTTTTGTGCCCCACTGAGCTCCACAGGGGCAGGATTTGCTTTATCGACTTTGTATCCTTGGTGCCTGGCGTTCGTATTGAATGGGAATGAGGCCGCCTGGCAGGGGTCAGGGACCTCACTCAGGAAGACCCTGGGCCCGGACACTTGCTCTTCTGAGACTCTAGAATTAGGAGCCTGCTGGGAGAGGAGGCTGGACAGGCAGAAGGAAGGCAGAGCTTGAGGCTGCCTACAGCTCTGAGGGGCTTCCTGAGGGTATGGAGGGGTCACCCAATCACAGGACCTCTCGGGCCCTCCTCCTGGCTGTGGGCCAGCCCATTGGGCTGTTCCAACTGAGAGCTCACAGAAGCTCTGTTTTCTTTTAAACCCTAAACCACATTCTCGTTTCTCCCCACCTGCCTCCGGGCCCATAGGAACTTGCTCAGATGAAACCAGCGAGCTCCCTGCCCCCACCCACCCCCAGACCTCCAGTGTAGCAGGCAGTACTAGGTTTCAGGAGCTCATGCCCAGGGACCCCTTGGCCAGCCCCCTCCCACCATCAGAGCATTTACATGAGCAAAGGGAGAGACAGGGAGGCCCCCTCTCACATGTTAATCACCAAGGATTGGGAGTTCAGGCCACTGCCACCCACCTGCCAGGAAGAGCCAGCTGAGCCCACCATCCATGGCTCCTCCCTCCCCTCCTGGCCTCTACACCTTCTCTTAGCCTTCTTTTCCTCTTTACTCCTCTTTTCCTCAGCTCTACTGAAGCAGAGTATTGAGAACTGTATATATTATAAGATGTACTCCATGATGGTGTGCCAAAATGATGCGATACCCGAAATCTTCACCTTAACCCAGCTACGTAACACATCCATCACCTTGAAGCTACCTACCACTTTTCTTTCTCCTTTCCCTTTGTCTTTTGGGTGTGATGAGAACACTCAGAAGGTTTCAAGTGTGCAATACAATCTTGGTGACTACAGTCCCATGGGGGTACATTAGCTTCTCCAAACTTACTCATCTTGCATAACTAGAATTTTGCACCCTGAATCAGTCTGACCCCATTTCACTCTCCTTCCAGTCCTCGGTTACCACCTTTCTTTTCTGTTTTTGAGTTTGACTCTTAGCTCCTACATCTAAGTAAGATCATATGGTATTTGTCTTTCTAGACCAGGTTTATTTCACTAGGCTTTATGTCTTGCAAGTTCATTCATGCTGCTGTAAATGGCAAGATTTCCATCTTTAGGATTGAGTTTTACTCTCTCTCTAATTTTGTGGGTTTTTTTTTATGTGTGGTCAGCTTGGCCTTCTCTGGCAGTGGGGCTGGCGTGGCATGTGGTACCAGGGATCAAATTGTGGTCCCTGTGCTTGCTTAAGCTTGCCTAAGCAGGCACTTAAGTCTGCTGAGTTATCTCACTGGCCCAACTCTCTCTCTCTCTCTCTCTCTCTCTCTCTCACACACACACACACACACACACACACACACACATTTTCTTTATCCATTCATCTGTCAATGTACAAAACATCCTTGAATAACTGGGAGGCCACCATGCTTCTTCATTTTGGTATCTTTCTTTTCTGTAGCTGAGCCCAGAGACTGACACGCAGTAGGGGTTCAGGCTGACACATGCTAGGAACTCAATGAGTATTTGTAGAGTGCATGAATACATGAAAACAAATCTACTAATAAGAGACATCACCATCCAGATCATGGAAGAGAAACAGAGGCTTAGAATCCCCATCTCCATCCTGTCATTAAAAGGAACATTATTTTGCTGATAGCAAGCCATTCTTTCCCAAACCCCAATTTCTGAGCACAGTGATATTTAAATCTCATCCCTCCCCTAGCAACAAGATTGCACTAACATCTCAGGAAATATGTCCTCACCTGGTCAACCAAGCAACGCAGACTGAGCACCTACTGTGTACAGGACATGTTGCTAGGAGGTCCACAGGCAAGGAGGCCATGTCACTGGCCCTGGCTGCTGGAGGAGCCAAGCAGGGGACATCCTAAAGGAGGAGAAGAAAGGAAGGCCAAGAGTGTTTCCTTTTATCATCTTTATATCCCATGTTTACATGTTCTCTTTTCTAAAGAGTGGATTTTGCTCTTGCAGCTTTTTAAACAATATTGCTTTTTTTTTTTTTTTTAACGGAGATACTATGGCACTCGCATGTATGAGGCTGGGGAAAAAGGCGGTGTAGGAGTTTTTCTCTGACTGCAGAGTCAGTCGACTCTGGGACGCAGGGCTGCTAATTCTCAGAGAACAGGACAGGACAACAGGCCTAGGGTGACTTGGGGTGGGAATGGGGTGGTGGGCCAAGGCCCTTGGCTGGGAGAGCAGGGTTCAGAAATCTCTTCTCTGCATGATACGACCCCTAGGGTTGAAGGAACCCGGCCAGAGCCGTTTGAGAAAATGAGGACAAAAGTCCCAGTCTTGGGCATGCTCAACACTGCCAAACAGAGGTGGGAAAAGGGAATGGGAGAGCCCTGCCTGTTGCTCCTGCAGCATGGCTGGGGGCAATCAGGACTGGGTGAACCCCTGTGACCAGCGAGGGGCAGAAGGACACTTGGCAGTATGTGTCATGTGTGGCCCATTATGTTTATGAAGACACTTGTCACCAGAGTCTGGCAATAATACTGTTACCCCCATTTTACAGATGAGACCCTTGAGGTTCAGAAAGGGAATTTACCGGTGGTGAGGTGAGTCTTGGGCCAAGTGTCATTACCAACGGCATTTTTTTCCCCACCGATGCTTACATTGTCTGAGTATCCTGGGTCAGGAGGGGGACAGAGAAGCAGCACAGCTAGGCTTTCAAGCCACTTCTCTCCAATAGTCATGAGTGGGAGAAGAGAACTGCTGGCCTGTAGGACCCACTGCTACTAGGTGTCCTCTGGGACATGGTGACTCTCAGCCCGGGGTGGCAATGATATTCTGGGGTCTCCATGATTTGGAGGGAGGCTTCTTGTAAGCCTTAAGTTGCACAGTCCTGAGAGGGGGCTGGGCTGGTCAGGCTGTCCAAGCTAAGTGGACTCAGAGAGGCGGAACAGTCGGCCCCAAGGCGTGCAGCAAGTAAAGGCCAGTGCTGAGACTGGAACCTGAGTACAGTGCCTGGAGGCCTAAGGGTCTTCCTTCCCTTCTCTCCTCACAGGGGCTGAAGCTGCCCAGTTTCTGAGCATCGTGCTGTTGTTTTCCTTTTTCTTAAAGTAGCCAGGAAAATTGTAGAGAATTCCCAACCATTTTCTTAATTAGTATGTGTTTGTGATATGTAACAATCAAATTCATCGCGGGGAACCGGAACATCTCACATCCTGACCGTTTTAACCCCTCTTCCTCCTCTGTACCCCTTCTCCTCCTCCCCATCTCCAGAATTTATCTCCCTATTTTCTACTATCTTTTTCTTTTTTGGTTGGCTCAGTCCACCCAGGAGGTGGGGCTGGCATGGCACTTGGTACCAGGGATCGAACCACAATCCCTGTGCTTGCCTAAGCTCGCCTACCCAGGTGCTTTAGTCTGCTGAGCTATCTTGCCAACCTCATCTTTCTTATTTTGCTTTTAAAATTATTTATATTTTGGATCTTCCGTATTAGATAAACCATGAGGTATTTATCTCCTGTGTGCGACATACTCATTTGCATTATGGTCTCCAGATACATTCATTTTCTACAAATGTATCCTTCTTTATGGCCAAGTAGTACTCCATCGAGTATGCATACTATATTTTCCTCATCCATTCATCTGTTGATGGACATACTGGCCACCTCCATAAGTTAGCTATTGCGAGTTATGATGCTATAAACATGAATATGCATGTGTTGCTGTAATAGCATGACCCTGATCTTTTTCCAGAGGAACTTCTGGGAATCTCGCACAGGGCCCAAGTGGTAAAGCTCCGACTAGGAGCTCAGATCAGAGTAGCAATTTCCTCTAAAGAGCAGTGGAGGGGGAGGAACTAATTTCACCCCCTTCCTATTTAAATAACCAGTGAGGTCTCAGACCTGTGAGTGGATCCACTGCTGGGGTGTACAGCTGTTCTGGAAGCAACAGTGTGGGTGCTGGGCGGGCTAAGTGACAGGAACAGGCCCCAGTGGTGGGTGACACTGAAGGTAACTGCTCTTGACAGATGAAGATGCAGCCCAGGCAAAAGCTACATCCTATTTGGCTTTTAATTTGGAGGCCCCGGGAGTGAATTCGGAAGCTCCCACTTCTGTCCTCCTGCGCAAAGTGGATCTGACTTTCAGGAAATGACCTGAAGTGGAACCACATTACTTATCAGCATCTCGTGGATTCACAGCCCTCCCTCCTGCCCCCGGCCCTGAAGGGATCAGGGCTTCCACAGGCTCCTGTCCCCTCACAGGCGCCTCTGTCTTATTGAGGGGCAGCTCATGCAGCCAGGTCCCTGGCAACCTCGGGGACGTGTGATGGTGGAGGGCAGCGCTCAGCTGCAAGCGTGGAATTGGAAAACCGCCATCAACAATTTCATCTAAAGCAGGAGTCTGCGAGCGACAAGCCCACTGGCCGAATCCCTCTGGTCTGCCTAATTTTGTATGGCCACGAGCTAAGAATGACTTTTTAAAAGGTCGCAAAAAATCAAAAGGAGAAATTTTGTGACATGTGAAAATGATAGGCAATTCAAATTGCAGGGCCGATCCACGGAATGTCCCTGCACCTGGGCTGCGCCCATTTGCTTGCTTGCCTCCATTCAAGACTCCAGCACCAGGCTGAGTGGCTGAGAGGAAGCTTAGGGACCCAGCCAGGCTGGAACATTCACCTGCTGATCCTGACAGATAGTTTGCTGACCCGGATCTGAACTCTTGCTCTCCTCCATTGGAATCATTAAGAAACCACTAGGTAGGGCTGGGGGTAGGGAGGGGACTTCCCAAAGCTTCCAACACCAGGCAACATCAGGTATCTTGTTAGCACTTCTCTGACTCCCGTCCCCAACTCTCAGAAGGGGGCACGGTAAGCACACCTGTCCCTGCCCCTGCAGGAAACACCGGCTTTCCTTCATACAGGTAGCAGAGATGGGAGGTCCTGTTCATATCCTTCCTCAACTCGCAGGCTGGGCGACCCAGCAGGTACAGGGTTAAGCCCCTGGCCCCTCCACTCTGGGTGTTAGCAGACTGGGGCCGGAGATCTAGACAGAAAGGCAAACAGAAAGTGCTCTGACTTGTGATAGGTGTGCTCCAGGGATTGGCCTGAGGAAGGGGCAGGAGGTGGTCTGGGCAGAGCAGGCAGAGGCAGGCAAAGGCCGGGATTCCCTGTGTGGACGTGAGCTGCCCTGACCACCGGCCACTGACGCCCCCTCACGTGTCCCCACACAGGTCCTCAGGCAGCGCTTCTCCCTGCCGCTCTCCTCAGAGGAAGCCCACGCTCCCCTTTCTGATAACTCTCTTATCTCCTCAGGAAAAGTGCTGATCCGATCAGACTCATTCACAAACAGAGCCAATTCCTGAGCTCAGGAAAAAGAATGTCCCTGGTGTTCAGATAAGGAAGGAAACGATAATCTACACATCATTAGGTCAAATGCCCCTCTTCTGCTGTGATGTGATCCCCAGGGCCAAGAGCTCTCCAGGAGCTCCTACTTCCCCTTCTCCCTGACCCTTCAGGAGGTTCCTCAGGTGTGAGGCCTGAGAGGGCAGGGGCAGGGGTGGCCCCATAGGCCTGGCTGCTCTTCCTGCTGGCATACGTGCCTGGTCTTTCAAGCACAGACTGTCTTAGGTTCTCCCGACTTCTGAGGCCCTATCTTTGATCATTCAGGTAATGGCCTGGCCCACTGTCCGTGGAGGCAGGGAATAGAGTTAGCACCCACGCTCCGGGAGCCCTGACAGCCCGTTTAACAAGGTGTCCAACATCCCATTTCCTCTGCACTTCCTCTCGCCTTAATCCTTTTATGCGAAACTCACTCAGGAGCAAGCCCTGTGAAATTGAGGCCTCTCTGTACACAGGGCCTGGCCTGCTCCCTGCTCCTGCCGGAACACAGCCCCTCCCAGTCCAGATGCCTAGGAAAAGCTGGGCTAGGCATATGCTCACCCCCAAACGCTGGAGACACACAGATGAAGTGCCTCTGAGGTACCTTAGAGGTCCTGTCCCACAGTGTGGGCCGTCTGATCACCTCCTCTCTCCCACTTCCCCAGTCACAGCCCTCCTCAGCTAGGGCCCTCAGCCAGGAGTAGGAACAGAACTAGAAAGAAGAAAGATCCCAACGGCTCCAAGAAGCTGCTGCTTCCTTTCCCCCACCACAGCCCACCCCTCCCCAAGGGAACCAAATCCATGCACATTGCAGCTGTAATCAAGAGTGGCACTGAAAGTCCCCCAGGCCGCCCTGGGCGGGGCATAGCATGAGGTCCAGGCTGTCTTGGAGGATGGTGGTAAGGAACGTAAAGTACACCAAAGGAGAGGCAACTGGAAAAGAGCAGAGGGCCAGCCACTCCACCTCTGCTGCCCGCTGTGGGTTCCATCTGGATGCCATGGAATGCCTCAGTTTCCCTGGGAGGATGAAGATCAGGTTCAGTTCTCACTGACCTGGGGGAAGCACCTGGAACATTATAAAGCTATTCACTCACATCTAGTCTGTTCTGTTTCCTGTTCCTCCTATTTTCTAAGCCTGCTCCTGCCTCCAGCTGGAGGTGCTGGGCATGGAGGAGTGCCAGCCTCCTCCTCGTCTTCCTCCTTTTGCTCCTTGGATCTTTCTCTGCTGTGGCACAAGGCAGGTTAGAGTCATGCCTGGACAGTGCAGAGGATGGAGAAAGGTAACTTAGGCCTAGGGCAGTAGCTACACTCCGGGCAAGGCCTACCCGGCATAGGACGTCGAAGCCCAGCGTAGATTGCCCACAGTGGTTCTGCCAGCCCAGGCCTGGCCTGTAGTCACCTCAAGGTGCCAGGAAGAGCTAGGCCTGCTCTCAGCCAGCAGGGACGCAAGACGGAGGAAGATGGCTAGGAATGTCCAGGAACAAGAAGAGGGGTGAAGAGCCCAGAAAGGGATTATGAGCTGGGAAAGAGACCAAATAGGGAAGGAGGGTACGGGAGGGAGAAAGGCGACAGAGGAAGATGGAGCAGCCTCGGAGGAATCCTGAGCTTTAAAGCCGACTGATAAAAAGCTTGTTCCAAAGACAAATTCTTTCAAACCAACAGCTCCAATGAGACTTTCCGTCATTCTCCCTATCACAGCCTGGGCCCCTTCTCCACAGCAGGAAGATGGAAGAACATCTTCATCTCCTTCCGCCTCCTGTCCTTGGCCTCCCTCCTCCTTGCTCATTCTCCTCTCCCCGTATTGCTACAGAACCCCTAAATTCCTACCAAGGTCCCTCCCTGTCCTGTACCCTCTGCTGTTGTCCTCCTCTCATCCCTGCTTCTTCCCCCATCCCCCTGCTTCTCTCATCAAGACCTGAGGCTCCTGCTTCTCTCTCCTTCTCCTCCCTTCCTGTTTCTCCCTCTCTGCTGTTACACCTCTCACGCCTTTCCTATCCCAGCCCCCAAGGCCCCAGAGGGAGGGCTCCAGGCTTTCCTCCTAGAGGAGTTTGTTTGTTTGTTTCAGTACTAACGATTGAACCCAGAGTCTTTGCACTGGCTTACATCCTCAGCCCGTTTTTAAAAATTCTTATTTTGAGATAAGGTCTTGCTAAGTCACAAAGTGGCCCAAGATGGGCTCAAACTTTTGATTCTCCTGCCTCAGCCTCCCCAATGCTGGGATTGCAGGTGTGACCCTCCATACCTGGCTCCCCCTGAATGTTTTAGGCAATTCTATCTGCCTAAGCCCCTTGGCTAGGTACATGGAGGCCAGAGGATACTTCATCTTTCCCTCCTCCATGCTTGCTCTCCTGGCCTCTCAGAGTCCAGCAAGCAGGCCCAGCCTCTGCCTGGCTCAGAGAAATGAGGCCAAGTAGAGAGTGGACTTTCTCTTCATATTCTCCCCCTCCTTTCCCAACAATAGCTGAGACCAGAAGCCTTCTCCCCACTTCCCTACCCAACCTTGCTCTCTGCAATTAGATCTGCCCAGTG
>PVKN010039640.1:0-10856 GCA_004027915.1 Capromys pilorides
CTTATCAGGTTTCGGCAGCTCAGCTCTGTTGTCCTCTGTGTAAAGTAGGTTAAGTAGATACTGTTTCTCCTGTGCAGGAGTTTTATATCTGAGACAGACACCCCAATGACCCCAAACCTAAAAGACATCAATTAAGAACAGTGAGGTCATTTAGTAAGTAATGTGTTAGTCCTTGAATATAAGACGTCCATGCCTAAAAAAATAAAAATAAATCTTGTCCACTTCTGTCTGCATGCCTTAGCCAGGTGAGGGTGAAAACCAGCCTGAGATCCATTCATCTCATCTCTGATCAGGTTTCTCCCTGAGGTCGAAGTTTGTCATTTGGAATTCTGAACTCTTCTTGTGTCCCAGATCGCATCAGTGGTTTATATTCCAGCACACAGGATAGCTCTTTGGTGAGCTAAGGCCTGTATTGAGAAAGCAAGATCTTTATCTATGACTACATTGTGCCAATCAGAATCTTTGTGGAGCAAATAAAAAAAAAAGGAGCTGAAAAGGGGTCAAAAAAGTAAAGGAATGTGTTGGCTGACAGAACTGGAGTTGTTCTCAGGTGGACCTTGACCCAGCAGCTCAAGTGGTACTAACATTTGGCCTGGCTTTTTTCCCTTCTCTGCCCTGCCTTAGACAGTGTCGTTCTCATCTCCAGAGTCCTTTCCCTGGCTCTCTAGGCCATAAGCTAGGTAGCAGTTGTGTGCAAGATTTTTAGTCTTTGTATCCTGCACTACTCTGTCTATGAGGATGAGACAAGGTTCTTCTTTCCAAGAAGGAACTAAAAACAGATCCTTGTGCCTTGACTTGGATGGGATGTGTCCCACCTTTGACCTATTGAATCGCCACGCTTACAGGATCTGGAGAGGCTAACATTCTAAAGCCCCTTTCCCTCTCTAAATAGAGCCAGGAAAAGGGTCATTCTATCTCAAACCAGATGGTGGGTAATGAGATCTTTTTTTGTTAGCTCTGAAAGGGGTAATTGCAGGAATGTAGACCCATACATGGCAAAGGGGTGTGAGCTCCAAAGTGCATGGGATGCATCTCTTCTTTTTACCTACTCATCTCTCTTTGCAAATCCTCCACTATTCACCAGTGGCAATAGTGTTCAGGTTGTTGTAGTGGTGCTTGTCTACGACCTTTGCAAAGGTTGTGTAGGCATCTGTCCTTCTTTCTCATCTTCTCCCATTTGCTGCTTTTCCCCCTTCCTTTCCATCCTTCTTTTTGCCCTTTTCCTTTCTTAATTACTCTCTCTCTTTCTTTATTTTCCTGTCTTCCATTTTTCCCCCTCAATCCTTACCTATGTCCCATGTTTTTATTGATCAAATAGAAACTTTACCCCTTACAGTGTGCCAGATATGCTGCTTGGTTCTGGCTATACAGATAGAGCTCATTTTTCCTTCCACATCCTTTCTTCCTCCCACCGTCACTTCATGATCAATAAAATGTATTCATATTCTTTGTGCAAGGTGTTCTCATGGATTCAGAGAAGTCCAGAAAGCTGAAAAATCAAAGTTAGACCTGGAGAGTGCTTTCAAGTCACAATCAGAAAGCTTATGACAGGGGCTGGGGAATTAGCTCCATGGCACAAGTGTCTGCCTGACAAGTGCAAGATCATGAGTTTAAACTCTGGTCCCGCAAAAAAAAAAAAAAAAAAAAAAAAAAAAAGAAAGCATATAACAGATCAAAGACAAAATTCTGAGGATTTCCCCTCCTAAATAAATATGAAAATAACACTTCTCCATCAATCACTGATATTCTGATAAATCCCTATAGAATGTGATTAAAAAAAAAAAAAAGCAGTAGCACATTTTTACACAGCAATTTAGAAATCTAACCATATAAAAAATTGTAGCAGGTCAATCCTAAGGCATTTTCCATTGTCTCTTATTCTCTTTTATTACCCTTTTTTAAGCAAACATTTACCTGAGAGTATAGCAATAATTGAAGTGACATTAGAAGCATTGCACATCTAAAAGGCCAAAATGCAGGTACTTCAATTCCACGTTAAGTCTAAGGCATTTGATATTCAGAAAGACAGTGATGTTAAGCTCAAATACCTATGTTATAGAGTAATAGTATCACTAAGCTTCTCTTCTGGAGGGCTAACAGCTTAAGTTTGCAGACCAAAAAATTAGAGAAAAAAAAGGGCTACAAAGATAGCCAGTATTTTGGCCCTAGCCCTTCAATTCAGTGTGGACTCAGAACATAAGAGAACCTATATTGTAACATCCTATAACTCAGTGGTGTCCCACATTTTCTATTCAAAGAGATTATGGGGCCACAGAGGAAAGAAATCAACAATGTATAGTGTGCCTCAGGAGAGTCACCTAGAGAGAAAACGTTCCGTCAGGCTTTCACAGAGAACAAACTCGTCAAGCAATGACAGTGACTGATCCATATGGCTGACACTGACAAAAGTTCTACAAAATGCTATACATGGTCTCAAGGTAAATCCTGAGGGGATTTGACTGACCTTGTCAGACACAAAAGTTACATGTTTTGTTATAGAGGTCTTGCTTTAACTTGGCCTTAACCATTCAGCAGAAAAGTTTAACCATGAGGCATAGAAAGTAAAGCCAAATAAATATGTTGAACTGTATAAGGCTCAAGTCAACAGCTTCTGACATTGCCAGTTCTGCTGATAACCCACTACTATCATGGAATATTGGGCTATGCATACAACTACTTTCTCCTAGCTCAATGACAAGAAATATTTGTACCAACAGTGCTTAGAAAAGTTATCATGTCTGCATCTTGTACCCTGAACAACTACTATGAAGACAGAAATATGCATTGTGTTAATTATTGTGGTGGTCCTACTAATGTGTTTTGAAACTGTCTCATTGTTGTTTCTTATTAAAAGTAATAAAATTATTAAAAAAGAGTAACACTTCTCTCACCTAAAACTAAATGAAGAGCCAGCAGCCAGTGTTTAGAGCAGCGGCTGTTGGGAGCCAAAGCTCTGTCAGGTCAGCTGTCACTGTCAGATCGCAGGCGCTTCATAGATAACAAAGTGAAGCAGGAGCCAACTAGTCTCACGATGCATCTCCAGTTCTTCCACATTAAAAACTAAACCATGGCCAGTGGCTACCCCAGATCTTGTAGTTCATGTAGAAGAGAATGACGGGGTATGCTCCTTGCTGTGGGCCCTTCCATTTTATGGCTCAGCAAGCCTCTCTGAAGCCTGCTGTGTGAACTTCATGGGATGCTTTATAGCTTTTCAAATAATAATTGTTGGTTTTCTTTAGTTCTGTTTATGTGTGCTGTGGCCTGTGTCTAGAGGCCCCCTGAAGCCTCATGCACTCATAAGTGGGGCTTTTTGGAGGTCGCTGCGTCTAGGATGTGTGACTATGGATTGAGAGTGCATGAATATGGACTAGTAAGGGCGTGGTAACTAAATTAGTCCAAGGGTTGTTTTAAAAAAGTTCTGGATGTGGGTCATGGGAAGGCCCACCCTAGGGTGCGTTACTGCCTCCAGAAGGCTTACATCCTAGGTCGGAGGCTTACTGTTTTGCTGTCTCCTGCCTGCTCTGCCATAGACTATTTGTTCTCTGTGATGCCTCTCTGTTATGTTGCCCTGCCTTGGCAACAGCTGACTGTGGACCAAAATCTCTACAAATCTTAATTCCCACAATAACACCTTGACTTCAACCTGTGGGCATCAGGTGTTTTGTCTCAACAATGAAAGAGTAACTAAGAACTGATATATCAAACTATCAAACTTTTAGCTGGTAACTAAGTAATGGACCTATTGCCTTTTGATCATTTTCTTTTAACTACTGCTCCAGTCACTACAAATGAGAAACAAGCTTATTAAGGTTAGTTGTTGTTCATTTTATTGGATGATTCCACAGAAAACACATTGGACCCCCAAAACACCATGTCTTCAGAAGAATAGACTGGCTGGAATAATATTGTTTTGTTTTTCTTTTAAAATACATCTGTGTCTGTCTGTATGCTGGCCAAAAGCCATTAAAATCCCATGTAGATCTAAATTTATTCCTACCATTAATTGTGATGATGGGTTTTGACTTTTCATTGCACATACATCCCATTAAAAACATTACGTGATTCATGTGTGTATTGTAAACATTTGTTCATTTCCTACTCTGCTTGTTTGAGTCAAAATGACACAAGCAAAATAAGAGAAACATTGCAGCCAAATGAATTGTTTGTGACACATTTGTTCATGAGGAGATATGCAAAAATGCCTTTTCGTGTTGCTGATATAACACTGGCTACTCCTTGGCAGTTAGCATCTCAGCCTTAATATATTGTCATAATGATTACGTTCTGATTTTAGATTAAGAAAAGTTTGTAGGAGCCTGTGGAGTTCCACTCTCTGTGAAGTTGTTAGGCATGGCCTGTGGTATAGTAGGGAGAGATCTAAGGGGTGGAAAGGTGGGTACTCCTAGCCAAATGGGGTTTCTTTACATAAATCTTATTAAATTGGTAGGATGGGGTGTGCGAAATTTGAGAGCAAGAGCTAATGTTGACAAGAAGAGTTGGATTTACAGAGGAAAATTTTATTTATCAGCCAACTCTTAGAGTAGTGTGAGGCTGGGTACTAGCTCCGAGTCGGCATCACATTCAACCAGAGTGGACCTATTAGTGTGCTTTTTAGGCTACAGTGAAGTACTGGAGGCAGCTAACTTTTTGAATAGAAATCACTATTCATTTCACAATTTTAGAGCTGAAGAGCATGGCACTTGGATTGCATTCTGGTGAAGGTTATTCTAGCTAGTCATACCACAGTGGAGGGATGTGTGTGTGTGTGTGTGTGTGTGTGTGTGTGTGTAAATACACTGACAAACAGCATGTCAGAGAGAGAAAGAGGGAGAGACAGAGAGAGTCAGAGACACAGAGACAGGCAGAAAGGACTCCCATAATCCCCTGCACAGACATAACCCCCCACTATGCCCCACTTCTCAAAGCTTCTCTCACCTCCCAATAGCACCACCTTGGGGACTAAGGGTTTAATCATAATGGACTCTCAGGGGACACGATTAAACAAAATGTACCCCTTAGGGGTGGCTACAGGAAACAGAACAGGAGATGTGAGTATGTGCGAGTGACAGTCCGTGTGATTTTCCTGCTGATTCGTACCACACTGCAGAGCTTCTCTGTAACCATGTAGAAGGGAAATGGCCAGGGCCTGGGTGGAGCGGTTCTCCACAGAGCCCCCAGGGAGCCACGTTCCTTCCAGTCCATAGATCTACCTCCCTTGGGTGTGCGTTTTGGTCCTCAGGATTTAAGAAGAGAGCTACGGATAGCACATTTGCAATCTGGCCAGTGGCAGGAGAGAATAACTGAAGGCAGAGGATACTCATTGTATTTTAAAGAGCTTCATGGAAATGGCACCTGATACTTTTGCTTACATCCTGGTGTCCAGAATTTATTGACATGGGCCCATCCAAGGAGGCTGAAAAGTGGAAGTCTTCACTCTAAACGGCATGTGCACCACCGAACTTAGGAGTTGTTCATGAAAAAAGTTGGAGGGAATGGTGATAGAGAGGCACACTGGGGATTGAACCCCAGTTGGTCCCTGAGCCTGCCTAAGCAGGCGCTTTAGTTCACTGAGCTATCTGGCCAGCACCTGAGGCTGCCTTTTATTTATCAGTCTTTACATTTGAGCAAACCATGACAGATGCCCTCCTGTGCTCAATTTTTCCTGTCCTGAGTTCGCTCTCCTTTGCTGAGGAGTTGGCACCTGCAGGAAATCTGGGCTTCGTAAGGAAAGCAGTGGGAGGGGCTCAGCTAGGCAACTGTCAGTACTTGCTAGGTTAAGTTACTTCACCATCTTTAAAGGACATTCTAGAATTAGGAGTGCTTCCCTAAAAATGCCATTACCCTTGGTGATGTTGACAGATTACAACTTACCAACAAAAAGTTTGAATCTCAGCCTCACCCTAAAATACATATGACTTAGTGAGAAAGTCAGGACCCCAGTAACCACTTATAATAAGATATAAAGATAAGAAGTGCCCTTGCCAGACATAGTGAAGATGAGGAGAGGCCAGCACTTACGTCAGCCTAGGAGATCAGGGCTCGTTATGATAGAGCTTTTCTTAGGCTATCAGTGTTGCTCATGAAAAACCCTTGTGTGAGCCCCATAAAGGCAGCACTACATCTTAATCTTGTTTTGTTTTCAGTCTGAGTACAGTGCTTTGGTCATAGTCATTGACCAGTGGGATAAGAAGGTATGTGTCAGAGCAGGAGGAGAACCGACCCTGAGGGAAACATCTGTTGTCCATAGCAAAGTGCTGCTTGGGGTGGTAGAGGGCTTGAGTGTTAGCTCCTGAAAAGCCAAATTCAAGATCATCCCCTATCAGGTCTTACGGAGATCATCCCTTATCAGGTCTTACACCACTACATAAGCTTTCTGTACCTGTTTATCATCTCTTAGATGCAAGCCAGATCCTCAATCTTGCCTGGTGGTTGTGTGTCATGAATGACACTACAACCGTACAAGGTGTGAGCTCTTCGTGAACACTGGCTACTGTTATTATTTACCTTTTCTCTCCTCCATCTAAGAACTCAATTCTATCCAGTTGTTTGTTGAATAAAATGCTGTCTTTAAATCATAACATTTCTTGTTCCTGGAAGTGCACCTAGTAACGTAGTATACAGCTCTTCATGATCAACTGGAAATCACGACCTTCACAAAGACACTTCTCATCTGATTCTGAGAAGTATCACTGGTCTTACTCAGTGTTCCTTTCTTCCCAAAAGAGCTGAATAGTTGCTAAAGCTTCTGCAGAAGAGCTGGGCTTTCCTTAATTGATGAAATAGTCTTTAGCCAAAGGGTCGATTTGCCACTGTAATTTCTAGATCATCTCAGGCTGGCTTGTGAGCCCTACCCTTTCTCTATCACACATGTTAAGTATCTTTAAGCTATCAATGCACAGCTGGTATTAATAGCTACATGTCCAAGACTCTATTTCTTTTCATTGACAGTAGGGGCTATTTCCTTAATAGTTTCCTCCTTTAGCTGAACTGTATTCCATATTTCACTTCCAGAAACAACACAGTATTTCAGAGCATGATGAGTTGTTCTGGCATAATTAACAAGAGAACAAGGCAAGGGAACATGGAGGTTAGGGGAAAACACAGTGGCAGGGAAGCCCCTGATCTTATGTGCACAAGATGAGGTGGAGGATGCTGTGACTTTACAGAGTCACAGCTCAACAGGAAACATCTGCTTTCATCTGCTCCAAAATCAACAAGATCGATGTGGTAGGAAACCTGTTGTACTGTATGGGTAGCATTTCTCCAGCCAGATGTTGCCTGAGACCTGGGATGTTTGGACAGGCAGCACAATGTGATCCCATTTATCAAAATATGGACAGAACATGCAGCATTACTTGGGAATATCCTGTGGCTATTTTTCTATCTAAAAAGGACTATTTGCTCTCTAGACCTGCCTTTCTCTTTCCCTTTATATTATTTTCTCTCTCAGCCTATTTCTACTTCTGTTTCAATTTTGAATTGGAGCAGCCTTAATTCTTAGCCTTCTCAGCCTTAATTCTACCACCATGTTCTTTCTCATGAGTAAGAAAGTCTCCCTAAAGTGGACACACACACACACACACACACACACACACACACACACACACAATTATCAGCCCCACCTTGTTCTGCTAGTCACCCTCAGAATCACTTACCCAGAATTAATTAAAAATGTTAGTCTAGAGAAAACTACCTCACGTTTTGTTGATTTGAAAAGTAAAGATGGTATCTGGCACTTAAATCGTGTCCCTGAAGAATTCAAACCAAATTTAGCATTCTTATATCAGTGCAATTGTGATAATAATCATTTAAACATCACGACATTACTAGTAATATGTGACAAATTGATAGCAGAGAGCGTGCCTTGTCACCTCCACCATCATTTCTTTTCTTTTGTGGAATCAGGGATTGCACTCAGGCCCTTGCGCTTGCCAGGCAAGTGCTTATTCTACTGAGCTATCTCTCCATTCTCTATCATTTCTAAATGTCCACTAGGTGCAGTGAACAACCAAGCAATGAAGACTGGGTTTGATGCCCTAAATAAGAAGCAGTCATTTAGATAAGGTCAAGGTCACCTTTTCTGGTATGAGTTAGATTGATCAATCAAAAAGATATTAAAAGGTCATGCATTGTGTCCCTGGAATCTATCAAGACCACCAGATGGGATAAATGGAGGAGTTTTCAAGGTTTTGTCTTTCAGCCTGGCCACTGGGTCAAGAGAAAGGAAGGATCTCCACTTTCTCCACTCTTCTTTTTCTAACTAAATGCGCTACATATCTGCACCTGTATTCCGAATATCGGGCTCCCCCAGTGTGGACAAATGCATTTCTTTTCTGTTCACTAACATCCTCTTCTTTGGTCTCGCTATTTTCCTTACTGCACTAAGTCAAATATTGTATGAAGTATGAAGGGAAAGTCCACAAGCAACTGAAAAGATGCACTGTCTGTCCTTGAGGACCTCATAGCGAGGAAAGGCTGAAGAGAAGTAAACTGATAGAAATAGTGGAACATCAGGAGCACCAAGGAATGAGGGTTCAGTTTTGCCTAAAATTGGAGGATGCTGGAAGGGAAGGGCGTCAGAGACCAAGAGGCATTCGGAGAGTGTATTGGAGGTTGGATAGAAGGTTTGGAGAATAGGAGTTTTTCTGGTAGACAGGAAAGAGAATTGGAAGGATAAGCTGGCAGTGTACAGCCGTTAGCAGAAGGGTGCGAGGCAGAAGTGATGGAGGCATATACGGAGACGGATCACAGTTTCTCTGGAGTGTTTATTAAGGAGTCATAGAGGTACACTTAAGTCCACCAGTAGTGTGCAGTGATGCCCAAAGAGCAGGCAAGGAGTAAAGGAGGTCCAGTGGGTCACATTTTGGGACCTGATGCTTCATGACGTGGAGAACCAACTCTTCACTAGGCCTTTCTGCACCCCTTGGTTTCTTGCCTAATTACTCATTGGTCATGCCTAGTCTGTTACGATTGAGTGTTTAGCTGTTTTGCACATGCAATGGGAAATTTGACCAAGAGTAGCAAGACCTAGAGTCTAGGCTGAGCTTTGTCCTTGCACTCCCCAGGGAAAGGAACTGAGGTAGATGTTCTGGAAGGCAGTAGGCAGGAGACTGAAGCCAAGGCTGGCAGGTGGGCAACCAAAATGACAAAGGCTAGCAAAGGACTTCAAGTAAGAGCTTCAGATTTGGAAACGGAACACCTGACCACAAGACGGGCAACCTGGAGGAGTCCTTTGAATCACAGGGGTGCAGACAGCTGAGGCTGTGACCTGCACCAAGGGTAGAGTTTGTGCTTTGAAACAGGAACTCACTTGGCTTAGACACAACTCCAGTTCCTTTTTATGCAAAGTTGTATTCATTTGTTTATTTTTATTTATGTATTTCTATTTGTATTTTTAAAGTTTTATTCATTTTTAAATAGTTAAAATTTATTGTTTCATCCATGGTGCCATGTAGCTCAGTCTATGCTTTTAGTGATTACAACATGCTTATTTTACAGTGTTTTTGTACATGTATGCTTTGACTCTTAACCCTAAATTTGTTAAGGCAGTGTTATGACTTATACCTAGATGTTCCTCCAGAGCCTTTTGCACTTGTAGGGGAGGTTTTTGGGAGACGGGTGCATCATGGTTGTGTGGTGCCTGATTAGTCCATCAATTGGTTCAGCGTAGTTCTCAGCGTAGGTGGTATATGTGCTGAAGAGGGAAGAGCTGGCTTGGGTATGGACGGCACCAATCAATAGGTTCATCACATGGGTAGGATGAAAAGGGAAAGAAGGAAGGCTTGCTGCTTCCTGCTTGCTGTGCATAGACTGTTTCTCCGCTCCCCTGCCCCTTTTCCTTGTCATGCTACCTTGGAGACAGCTGAATGTGGACTGAAATCTCTACAAGATGTGAGCTGTTATGAATCTTTCTTCTTTTAACTTGTGGGAGTCAGGTATCTTGTCTCAGCAGAAGGAAAGTGACTAAGGTGGGCAGGAAAGGTCTTGGGATAAGACACAAGTATTATGCTTTGTTAATATGTGCTGCTTTATATGGTGTTTAGATATAGCATACATAGATGCATAGCTATATTTTTATTGAATTACACTTAAATTCCATCCTCTTCCAGGCTAGAAACTGTGTTTTCTAGTACCTAAAAACTACTGCAGAATCAGTATTGCTGAATGATTGCCCAGTTTTGATAGGCACTGGTTTGTATTAAATGATAGCTAAATTCTAAGAATGTAAAGTTGCTCTCAGATCTGCAATAGGTCAGCCACGAATGGAAGATTGGGATCTGGGAACTCCTTCTACAAATGCCCTGCCTGTCTACATTATTGACTCACCAAAGACTTCCTGCCAGCCACAAAAATAAAGGAAAGTAAATAGCAGGTGAAATTCTTTGAATCTACAGGATCTGTGCATATCTGTATTAGGATTCCTGCAGAACTACCTTGATGGTGTATCAATACCCCAGCCCCAGAGGTGTGTGTTTCTAACAGGCTTCTAGAGGGCCTGTGTTGAATTATGTTTGTTATGAATGGTGGTAACCAGCTTGAGGACTCACCTTTTTAATTTGTTTTTAATTTTTAAAGAATACAAAATAGTGATAGAGAAAAACCCCAGAGTATTAGAAGTGATACAAGATTTCACTAAACAAAGTAATAGGAATTCAACAATAGTTGCTGGATTACGTGACATTATCGTCAAATTAGTTGTTCAGATTACATATAAAACATGTAAGATTTGTTTAAAGAAAAACAAAACAATAAAAAAGAAGTTGTAGGATATTCAAAAGAGGAAGAAAAAATTAGAGTAAAGTTTTTTAAATATTAAGAGCTCCTTTTAAAACACCAGCAGGCATCAACAATTATCC
>PVKN010039641.1:0-10854 GCA_004027915.1 Capromys pilorides
TTTTTTCTCAGCGCTTGCCTATTTAGAGGAATGGACTTTTAAGTCCATATATTTAGATTTTCTTTGATTGACTCTGGAAACCATGATTGTTTCTATGTCTGACTTACTTTTCAAGCTTATTTGTGTCTTTTTTTGTGATATAAAAACTTTCTGCTTAGTTTTAAGAAATGCAAAAGAGTGGGGTGTGGTGGCACACTCCTGTAATCCCAGCACTCTGGGAGGCTGAGGCAGGAGGATCCTTGCGGGTTCGAGATCAGCCTGGGCTACAAAGTGAGCTTCAGGCCAGCCTGAACTGCATACCGACACCCTGTCACAAAAAGACCAGAAAAAAAAAAAAAAAAAGCATTAATTCTGGGGAACGGGCCCTTCTGTTCCTTCCTTTGAGGTGCTTTTAGCTTTTGTTTCATATGAAACCAAAATACTGAATTTTGCACCCTCTTCTTTTTTGTTCAATTAGCTGGGATAGATGGGCAGCCGAAGATCATGTGCTTCGTGATACAGATGAAAATCGTAGATTACAGCGTAAATTGGCAAGAAAAGCTGTAGCTCGCCTGTAAGAATACAAGTGTTATTCACTGCATTTTTCTTAGTGTTTTGAATTTCTATGGTATAAAGTAATAAAACAACAGAAGTTTATTAAGTAATATTTGAATTATATGAATGAAGAGTTCTTACAGTATTCTAAATAAGTGCTTACAGGATAGTTACTGTATAATATTCTAAGGTGGAAGTCACCATTTATTTTATAAAATTGAAATTTCACGTTACATCACTGTATTTTATCGTACTTTGATCCCAGGACCCATACCTGTTGATGTCCAAATTTGTTTCAGTTGTGGTTATCTTCTTCAGGAGAAGTACTGGAAGAAAGAAGAGGCGCTGCAGATTGCCCGGTGTTGACTCTGTCTTAAAAAGCTTCCCTGCTGAAGAAAAAAATGAAAATGATGAGAACTGTGAGTAGCTGGACTTCCTTTTCTTTGGCTAAAAGAACTTTTATCGAGTTGTTTTATACTTAGAATTGAAGATAAGATTGATCAAAATTATAGAAGGGAAATACTCCAAACTTAGTACATACAGACAGTCCCCAATTTAGTGCTTCTTTGATTTTTTTCAAATTTAGTTTGTGTTCATAATACATAGCAGTTATGATTATTTGGGGGAGTTGGTCCATCTTCAGTCCTTTATCTCTCTTCTCTGCCTTTCCCTGATTCCCTTGCCCATTTGCAAAATGTCTGCCTTTTTGTTTCCTACCATCTTTATGCTTGTATTTCTTGATATTTTAGTTTTCTCATATAAGAGAAACCGTGTATCTTAACTCATTGCACTTAACACTGAGACCTCTTGGTCTGAAGTTGTATCCCTTTTCCTGCAAGTGACACACTTTTGTATCCATTTCACTGTTGATGTACATCTAGGTGTACATCCAGGCTGTTTCAAGAACTTAGTTATTGTGAATTTCGCTACTATAAACATGGGTATGCATGTGATGGTACAACACAATGTCTTTACCCTTTTGAAGAATATACCCTGCCTGGAGAAGTGTAGCTGAGTCAAAACATACCCATGTAACTGTTTAGTTTTTCTCTTTCAGTGGCAGTTTTAATTAATTGCGTGAGATGCTTAACACTTGATTGTGAAATAAGTTTTGTGTTAGATGAGTGTGTCCAGCTGTTAGGGTTTTGAGCACATTTAAAGTAGTAAGATAGGTGTATTCAGGACACTTTCACTTACAAGGTTTTCAGTTTACAATGAATGAATGTATTGAATATAACCCCATCATGTTGTGGAGGTTTTTTTTTTTTTTTGTGGTACTAGGGATTGAACTCAGGACCTTGTGCTTGCTAGGCAGGCACTTAGGCTACTGAGCTGTATCCTCAGCCCAACCCCATCATGTTGTGATGTGTCTATATGATACTTTATTCTATTTTTAACAGAGTACTAGTCAACATGATAAATCACAATATGCCACTAATAAGACTTTGTCAGAATCATATGTATGAGCACTACATTTTCAGTGAGCAAGCCCTTCACTGGTCCTTTCTTATGGTTCGTTCTCTTCTTAGTACCTCTCGGGCATTGCTCCAATTAAAAATCCAGCAGGGAACCAGATGAAACACATTTAGGTCATTATCTCTTGTGATTTTTGGCATCCATTGAGATTGATATTTACCTAATATAAAATGCTATTCAGAAAAACACAGTATCTGTGTTTAGCATTTAAAATAGATACAAATCTGCAGATACTTTAGGAAGGACACTGTATCTAAAGACTTTTAAATATAGTAGTTTGCAAAGTATATAATACTAGTTTACCTAATATTTTGTTTCATGCAGCCATAAGCAGTTCCTCTGATGACGGTGAAAAGAATGAAGAAATAAGTGAAGAAAGTGATAGTGAAGAAAAGTCTGAAGTGGTATAATAAAGTTTTTATCATTAACACTATCACTAGCATATATTTCAGTGGTAAAATTGTATGGTAGAATTTTCTAGTTATGAAGTGTTTTTCTTTCCATTTTATATATTTGGTACAGGGTCTCACTGTACAGTTCAAACTCATAGTGATCCTCCTGTTCAAAGCCTCCCCAGTGCTGGGATTACAGGCATCTGCCACCATGACTGTATTCTGTGGAGGGATCAGCACGGGGGACTGGTATGGCATGTGGGACTGGGGATCGAACCTTGGTCCCTGCACGTACCAAGGCAGGTGCTTAGTCCACTGAGCTATTTTGCCAGCCCTTTATGAATTATTTTCTAAAAATACGTTTTGGACCATTATTATAAATTTTTACTTGATATTTAAAGAAAGCTTAATTCATAGTTACTACATGAGCCTCTTAGTGACTCTTTATAGTCATATGATGTTTCTACAAACTGTAGCTATGTATTTCTTCCACTAAAATTGTGGGTAGTCTTTTGCAATGGTTAAATGTTTTAGGAAAGCCTAAGAGAGTCTGGCTTCTTCCTGCTTCCAAAGTTAACATAAACCACAGTGGTAAACCTGTACAGGGAAGGAACAAAGTAAGTACCTGTAACACAGTTAATGTCATAAAACAAATTGGTTTGGGGGCTGTTAGCAATCACAGTTGAGAGTTAACTTAGTTTGTTCTATAACAGGCATCATGTGGTACTCATCTTTGCATATATAGACTTTTTCACTCTTTCAAATAATTAAAAATGAATTACGTTACAGAAAGAACTAGAGCTGCAAACAAGAAAGGAAATGGAAGAAAGAACGATAACTATAGACATCCCTGAAGTTCTGAAGAAGCAACTTGAAGATGATTGTTACTATATTAACAGGAGGAAACGGGTGCGTGGAGAGAACCTGTAAGACGCCAGTTTGTTGAAGTGCTCTCATTCAGCTGTGGTTGTTTGCAGTCCCAGTCTCAAACAAGTGACAAACTTGCAGGGATGAAACTCGTATTTTCAGGGTTGGTGAGATAACTCAGTGGTCTAAAGTGCCTGCATGGGCTGGTGAGATGGCTCAGTGGTCTAAAGCACCTGCTTAGGCAAGCTTAGGCGACTGCAGGGACCCTGGTTCTAGCCCCAGCAACGTATGTTGCACCAGCCCCACCCCCAGGGCAGGCTGAGCCGACCATAATAATAAAAAAAAGCACCTGCTTAGGTGCAGGGGACTGTAGTTCGATCCCTGGCAGCACACACTGCACCAGCCCTGCCATTAGGGCTGAGCTGGCCAAAAATTTTAAAAAATGATATGCATATTTTCAGTTTTATATTGAATTAAGTTTTAACACTTGCTGACAGTGATACTGTATCTCTGATTAACCTCAAACTCCTACACCCCTGGCTTGCCCAGGTGAATTCTAGGGGAGTGGCGGTAAACCTATGGCACATACACATGTGCTGCACCCAGCTGTTTGTTATCATTGAAAAGGTTGGCCATCACTCTTCTAGGGTACTTTCTAGAGTTCTGATACCTAGATTTCAGTTCAGAGATTATTATTTAATTGATCTGTGGTGAATGCTTCTGGGTGTATCTTTAAAGGGTCCCTCAGGTTATTCTTATGTATTTATTTACTTACTGGATACAGGGTCTCTACGCAGCACAGACTCATAGTGATCCTTCTGTCTCAGCCTCCCCAGTGCTGGGGTTATACATGTACACCACTACACCTGGTTTTGGTGGCCAACAGTTCTTGGGCTTGCATAGCACGTGGTGCTGGGGATTGAACTCGGGTCCTTGCACTTATCAGGAAGGCACTTAGACTGCCAAGCGACCTCGCAGGCCCTCTCAGGTTATTCTAATTTGACACTAAGATTGACGATCATTGCTTACATTTACACAAAAAAGTAATACTATGATCCACACAAGAGTGTGATCAGTAGAGGGAAATATGATCAATGAGTTAGTTGGATCACATTTTTTAAGAACTTCTTTTCAAGCAGAATTGGCTTTGTTTTATTTTTTAGTTGAAAAGTAGTAGAAACATTACCAAGTTGTACATAGGCGAAAGAAGAAATCGTATTGATGTTAATTCATATGAGTTTATCTATTTAGTTTATAATCATCATGAATATAGAAAATGCCCAAGAAGATGCAAAAAAACCTTTTACTTTCTTGAAGTTTGTGCAAAAAGAGGTAGAGATACAACCATTCTTTGTTGCAATATGTAGTTTATTATAATGGGATGCACACATTGTATGTCTGTATTTCTGTTAATAGTTAGTGAAACTTCCATGCCAGACCAACATCATAACCATTTTGGAATCCTACGTGAAGCATTTTGCTATCAATGCAGCCTTTTCAGCCCATGAGAGGCCTCGTCACCATCATGCTATGATGCACGCCAATATGAATGTGCATTACATTCCGGCAGAGAAAAAGTGAGTACTGATGTGTTTAGCATCCTGTGGTTCTCTTTTTGGATGTTAGGGTCTATAATAAGGAATGCTTTTTTCCATTCGGTTATTTTGAATTAACTTCATATATATCATCTGGTGCTTCATTTGTTGTAAACTCATTAGATAATCAAATGTTGAAATGGTATCATTTTTGTGAAATCTTTGAAAACTCTTTGTACATTTGGCCTGGGTTCATAGTGCACTGCCTTGGCGCTGAGACCAGTATTTGCAGTGATATCCTAAAAGGCCAGAGCTCTTTTTCCTTAAGAAGCATCAGAAAAAGCAATGAGAGTTTGGTCAAAGCATGATTACAGGAAGTGTAGGTAGAGTAGCCTTCCTCATATCCTGCCATGCTTGTATGACTTGGCAGGACCAGAATCAGAAAGTGTTGGAGTTGAAACAGGTTAGGAGTCATTCAGGCACTTGTCCACATGTCTACTGTTAACAGTGCAGGCTGCTGGGATGCCTCAATGTGGCATTAAACTTATTCATTTCTATCAAATGGGTAAGTTATGGTCACTAACGTGCTTTCTGCACTTTATAATATAGGTCTGTTTCTCTATTGCAGTCTTTATTGTTAGCCTCTATAGATTCATTTCATTCCTTGTATGTCTAGATATAATATATAATGTTTAAGAAGTCTGTCCTAAGGGGAGACAGAAAGAAGGGGAGGTGGGGCACGTGGGCCCTATTCACAATGTGTACCTTCACTGGGAAAGTTTGGAAAGTACCTCTTATGTATTCAGTCTGTGATTTGTTCTTTTTAATCCTCGTAGTGTTGACCTTTGTAAGGAGATGGTGGATGGACTGAGAATAACTTTTGATTATACACTTCCACTGGTTTTGCTCTACCCATATGAACAAGCTCAGTATAAAAAGGTGACATCGTCTAAATTTTTCCTTCCAATTAAAGAAAGTACCACAAACACAAATAGGTAAGTTCAGTGGTTTGTGCCTTCACTTTCAGATATCAGTACTGAAATAACTAGCTCCTTTGTGGAGGAGCTCAGTCTGATGCAGTGGGGCCATTGTGTGTGATGAAGGGAAGAGATTCAAAAGTGCCCGTGCTTGTGGGTGTTTGCTTTCCCCTGTGCGAGCTAAGTTACCACTCACTTTCTCATAGCTCTGAGGGATTTTCCCATGCAATGACTCCAGGGGAGAGAATTCTGGATTATGAGCAGCTGTCCCTATCTCTCAGGAGACTGTGGGGTGGCTGAAGGGAGCACAAGCAGGGAAGGGCCGAAGAGCTGGGCTTGCACTATGCTCCTCACTGGCTGCCACGTGACTGAGGAAGTGTCCTTGTGAGCCTCTCATTTGCATTTGGACTCTGAATGAGCCTCTGGCCCCAGGTGTCTAGAGGGAAATGAGATCATTCCCCAGGGTCCACCAACATTTGGCCCTAGTAAAGATTGATTGTTTTCCTGCTGTGTTGTGTCACCACTTTTCTTTCCTTGATGACCAAGGATGCTAAAATCTTAATTAAAAAAAAAAATTATCAGCTCATGATTGCAGTAAATAATGATCCCATTCCTTGTGGGAAGTTGGTAAATGTACTTCATAGTTCTTATACTCTTCCCCTCCCTAGACTCTCCCCTCTGTCTCTTAGTCCCCTTGCCTTTTGCAAAAGATCTACCTCCCTGTTGTCTAGGAAAGAGATTGCTCTCTTTGGTAGGGGAGATTCCCCAGCCTGATCCATTAGCCTTATTGTCTGCAAGCTCCTCTACCACCTCCCTCTCTTCTCTTCCTGAGAGAGCAGTATGTTCTCAAGCTTTCCACTCATCCATTTCTCTGAACCACTTTCCATCTGCCTTTCTGTACTCCTGGTCTCCTCCAGGGGCACTGGAACCCCTCCCAAGGCACTAGTGCCGTCCCACTTGGAACACACCCACAGTGCGTTTCACGTCAGCCACTGTCTCACTCACTCCTTCTCTTCTCCAGCGCTCTTGGTTCCCTCCCTGCCTCTCCATTCTCTCCCTTTGGTGGCTTCTTCTTTCTCTATGGAAGTTTCATCCCAGCTGAGAGACTGACACTCACTAGGGACATATTTTGAAGTCCCCATGGCCTAAGCCACATTTTGAGATTCCCAGTATCCTGCAGGACTCTGTAATGCTTGCATTTTTTTTTTCTGTAGTTCTATTTGGATAAGTTGCGATAGTATTTTTTTTTTAATGTGAATGAAACCTAGGTCAGAGAACATGGCAAGCAAATGCTTTACCTCTGAAATACATCCCCAGACATTATTTTATTTTGAGATAATGTCTCACTGAGTTGCCCAGCCTGGCTTCTAACTGGTGATTCTCCTGCCCCAGCCTGATGGGTTACAGACGAGGGCCACCGCACCTGGTTATGGGTGGCTGTTATGCTCTTACTCTGTAATCAGATGCAGGCTTCTCACCCTCAGCCTTGTGGATGCTTTGGACTGGGTCATTTTCTCTTGTGGCAGCCAACCTGTGCAATGTAGGCTATTTAGCAGTATCCCTTGTCTCCCCATATGTGCCCCACCTGCAGCCCACAAGCTGCTTATTTTCTTTTTTAATTCAGTGTTATAATAACAAATATAAAAAACAGCAAGTTTCATTGCTTACATACATCAGCTGTAATATATATATATATATATATATATATATATATATATATATATATATAAAATAAATGGTCCAAGACAATTTCCCTTCCTTCAGGTGTGGCCCAGGCAGACCAAAAGTTTGGACATGCCTTGTGCCTGATAGCAGCAGCCCAGCATCTCTCAGCTGTGACAACCAAAACTGTCTCTATTCATTGCCAGCTGTCCTTTAAAGCAGAAACACTCCCAGTTGAGAGCCACTGCTCTAAAAAGTAGAAAAGAGTCATGACAATCTTTCTATGCCAGCCTGCCTTGCAGAGGATTAAAACGACTTAATATATTTAGTGACTAAAGTATGTGTTTTGGCACATTAGAGTTGCAGCTATGCTGCTGTACGAGGGGGGAAAGCGTGTTTCCAGTGCAGGAGGACCTTTTAGATGTTCCCAGATTCTACACAGGCTCCAGTGTGGCCACATATGACATTGCCCCTCTTGCCTAGGAGCCAGGAAGAGCTCTCTCCCAGTCCGCCTTTGTTGAATCCATCCACACCGCAGTCCACAGAGAGTCAGCCGACCACTGGTGAACCTGCCACCCCCAAGAGACGCAAAGCCGAGCCAGAAGCCTTGCAGTCCCTGCGGCGGTCCACACGCCACAGCACCAACTGCGACAGGCTGTCTGAGAGCAGCGCCTCACCTCAGCCCAAGCGGCGGCAGCAGGACACATCTGCCAGCATGCCCAAGCTGTTCCTACATCTGGAAAAGAGTAGGTCCTGTCCCAGGAGCTAGGGCAGGAGAGCTGCGGGCTCTGTGCTCAGGCTGGGCTGGCCTCCAGGCTGCATCCGGGGCTGTAGATGGAGTGTGTGTGATTCTCAGGATGAGTCCCAAGTATTGCCAGGCCTCAGGCCTTCCAGAGGAGGAAAGAGCCGTAGAAGACTGAGCAGCTGGCGTGGGTAGCCAGGGTGGGTGGTGGCAGAGGTGGGACTGGGCTCTGGATCGTGGACTTTGTCCTCATCCCTCTCTACCACTTCATGTATGTGAGCAGATGATTGAATAATCAGAAACCCACGTTGTGTAGAGACCTAAAGATGTGTTCTACATGAGCAGTTCGAGAGGGTTTTGCTTTTCTTATTCTTAAGCTTTAAAATGAACCCTTTTGAATATTCAATTATCAGGAAAGAAACCAAGTGCTATGTTTTTTAAAGCAGTTTTCAGATAAATCTACAGACTACGAATTACCCACTTGAATTGTGTTTTAGTGGACTCAAAGTTATGCAAGCATCACCAAAACCAGCTGCAGACATTTGCACCCCCACGTGTGCTGGAATTCCTCCCCGCCTGCCCCTCCCCACATTGCCTGGCATACGGGATGTAGAAGTGAAATTGTCTAATATGTGTGTAGGTGGTTAAGCAGCAGTGACTGAGTGGAGAATGGCAAGTTCGCCTGGCAAGGGTAAAAGACTTTTTTTTTGTAAGTTCTTGAAATATGAAGCCTTTTTCTCTTTTCCGTTTGTATTTTTTTGCTGTTTTTATTTATTCAGAGAAAATTCACAAATGAAAGATACCATCGTAAAGTTATAGTTCCGAGACACTATCTTTTAACAATTCTGTTAAGACATAATCCATGTAAAATGCATTTCACCCATTTTAAAGGTTCTGTTCAGTGGATTTTAGCGCATTCAGCGTGTTGAGAACCATCTCTAGGATCAACTACAGGACATGTTCAACATCCCAAAGGGAAACTCCATCCCCATTAGCAGTTATTGCGTGTTTCCCCTCTGTGAGAGCCTCTCAGGGCTATGCTTTCTATTTTTATGGCCTTGCACGTGCTGGACAGTTCACAGAAATGGGGTCATAGTATGTGACCCTTTGAGGCTGGCTCCTTCAGTGTAGCATAACATTTTCCAGGGTCAGTTGTGTTGTACAATGCATCAGGACTTTTTCTTTTAATAACCACATGATACTCTAAAAGCATTTTTATAGGAGAGTCTTATTGTTCAAGATTAGTAATTTCTAAGAACAGATTTTAGATTTCTATTGCGCTTTTTGTAAGTCTTGATGACAGTTTTTAATGCAACTGCTTTGTAAATTTTGGGCAAATAATGACACTGTTTTCTTTTTAAGAGACCCCTGTCCATAGCAGATCATCGTCCCCTATTCCTCTGACTCCTAGTAAGGAAGGGAGTGGTGTGTTTGCTGGCTTCGAAGGGAGAAGAACTAACGAAATAAATGAGGTAATGGGATAAGTGTTCAAAGTTCATCGCTAGTGATTTCTTCACTTTTTGTAGTTGCTTAAATTCTAGTTCATTTCTGTTTGTGTTGTAAAGTGTTTTACTGTATTATATTCTTGTTTTCTGAAAAATAGTAATCAACATGTGGTCAATATGGAGATTTGAAATTAACAGGAATATTCTGTTAACCACAAGACCCTGCTTTTTGACTATTCTGTTTTCTTTTTTTTTAGAATTTATTTATTTATGTTATGACCAGCTCAGCCTGCCCTGAGGGTGGGGCTGGCACAGCATATGGTGCCAGGGATTCAACCGTGGTCCCTGCGTTTGCCTAAGCTTCTAAGTAGGCACTTTAGACTGCTGAGGTATCTCTCTGGCCCACTTTGACTATTCTGAATAATTTGGAGTTTGTTTGAATTTGGAAAGCAGGTTTAAAAAATCAGGTAAATTAGGAGACAATCATTTGCATTACAACAGGATTCTTCATTCTAAAACAAGATTCCTCCGGAATTCTTGGAATCCCCATGTACTTAGAAAAATATAATTTAATTTTTAAAAATTCTCATCTCATATATTTTCTCAGGAACATACTTATTATATGAAATGAGAGGCATATCTCATTTAGGATTTTGACCTCGTACTTAGAGCTGTCTTTAATCCTAAATAAGTGCAAGAACTGAAATATTTGTATTTTTGTTTTGTACAATAGATAGCAATGCAGCTGCTTTTGCCAGGGTGCAGACAGTAAATACTTTGTGGATCACATGGCATCTATTAATATTAGTCAACTCTGAAAGTAAACACAGGCAGTATGTAAATAAAACGAGTATTCTGTGTTCTGATAAAACTTTACTTGTGGATCTGAAATTTGAGTAGTATATGGGTTTTGCATGTTACAAAATAATTCTTTTGTCTTTCAACCATTTAAAAACATACAATCCATGCTTTGCCCTGGCAGTATAGAAGTAATAAGTGGCTGATATCGATGTATGTAACAGGCAGTGCTTTTCTGAGCCCTGTTTTTGGGATCTGATTCTCCTCTGTATCAACTGTAATCCTTTTTTTTGTTTGTTTGTTTGTTTTTTTTTTTAATTTTATTTATTTATTTATTTGTTTGCTTGTTGTGTTTGTTTGTTTCTTTTATTTATTCATTTTGTGGCTGGCTCAGCCTGCCCTGGTGGTGGCGCTGGCGCAGCATGT
>PVKN010039642.1:0-10851 GCA_004027915.1 Capromys pilorides
TCCTCTATGGGGGTTGCATACTCACTCCCCTCCCTAGTGGTGGAAGACAGTTTCATCATTGATAGTATTCATTGACTTGACAAGACAAACCACCCCTGCAAAAGACAATTCTCTGTGGCCTTGAGGAATTAGAATCATAAAGAATGGACTATGCCATGTGCCTTCACCATTTCCAGAACTTTGCCTTTCTTCCCTGATGATATATAGCCCCATGCTATGAATCTCCATCACCTCTCTTTGCTTCACACCTTTCTCATTCAAGGTCTTGATGTTGTCTACATGATGCTAGTTTTAGAGGCATGTAGAGTATAAGAGCTATGGAATCTTTTGGTTTGTGTTGGAATGAATAAATAGAAAAACTTAGAAAAAGCAAAATTTGCCAAAAATGGTGTGCTTTAAATATGATACTCATTAACATCATCCAACACAAGCACGTTATTTAAAGGCACGAATATGAGTTCTCAAACTGAACAACAAATAAATAAATACAGTTTCAGGTTGGTGCCCTGCCTCAGAAAGAAGCTGAAGAAACCAATGGTAGGAAGAATACAAATTTTCTGTTCAGATACTCAGCTGCTGATATGCTATGAACATAATTAAAATATGAGCTTTTAATTAAAGTAATTTTATACCTCTGAGGAATAAGTTCACAGGCAATGCTGAGATAGAGCTGATGGTGAAATGGTGTTCAGTCTAAAATCACTTCATTCACAGAGAGGGACCCGGAGCCCAGAGCTTCCCAGAACCTGAGAAGCGCAGCTGTGCTGACACCCACAGGAGACCTCTAGGAAGGAAGAGGAGCTTAGCATACTAATCATCATTAAGGTTTCTCTGGGCACTGTCATCCTAGAGGTAGAGAATCTTTGTGTTCTACAGATCAGAGAAAGACTTTTTCACAGTAGCCATTGACATTTGGAGAGGTTTGCCTTAGTGAGGGACAGCCTCTCTGAGCCTATTGCAGTGGGTGGCCCACTGATGTGATGTAAGACATAATATTCTATGTGACACTTCAGGAGTGTCTTCTGACCACATGGACATTCCCTAATGCTCTGCATGTTGGTGTCTTCAAACTTTCACCAGTGGTTGTCTAAGCCAAGTGCGGTATATCACAACTTCTCCTTTTCTACTACATACAAGCACCTCCTCTGAGGCTTTGCAACACTATCCTCTCACCCCATCACAAAACCACCCAACATGGCAAAAATCTTTGACGTCGTAATGGCTTTGGAAAACACTGTTTGTGACCTTATTTAGATGAAATCCTATAGGAACTGAAAGAAATTAGGACAAACTTGGGAGGATCTTAGAAATCAGGACTTCTTAGGACATTTCTCCACAACCAAGAACTTAGTCAAGATGTAGAAAAGATATTTGCCCTTAAGTGCGTCAGAAATAACAGGACATCCAAAGGAAATGATAACATCTGATGCAGAGGCCTTTCCCATCAAAGTAATCAGGAAATAATTTTTCACATGTTCAAGATCAGTACATTTCAAATTGAATGAAATCTATGAGAATACTGTAATGCACGGAAGGACACAGTGCATATTTTGTCTTTCTTATATTTTAGAAACTTTTTTTGTTGATAAATCCTTAGATTTAAATTAACATCATTGTCTTTTTATTTTTTAATAGAAACCCGAGTATTTGTTTTACAGCTGCTTCGGTCATTTATGTTGTATACTTCTGACCATCTATCTACTGAGTTGCCATAGAAAATAGAGTTATTGCTGTAGATCCAGGTCTTGGTGAAAACACTGCACTTATGTGGTTGTGTTAATGACTCATCTTTCCTGAGATCCATCTGGAGGAAGACTTGAGTAGATGTGCTCATCATCTGTACCAAACCTTTAGCTAATTGGGATGAAAGCTGATCATTCCTAAACTCCACTGCCATGATTGGGATGGTCACGAATGAGGCACAAGCTAAGAGCAGATACCTCAGCTCCTGCTAAAGGAGATGGAGACAAACCCACCCCTCATACCTGAAAGCGGGAAGAGACAGAGGTACAGAGTAAGAGCAACAAAGCCCAGGCATATCTACCATCTTTGACTTATACAGCTTCCTGGTGCTTGCAAGAATTTCATGGGAAGGATCCCAACTTACATGGAGGAGAGATTGCGCAGAAAGACTTCCTAGCTCCTCAAAAGCTGGAGACAAAAGATTGCTTAGGGCCCAAGCACTCACTGTAGAACTATTAGAAATATAATTGCTGATTAATTACTTTCATTCTACAGCTCGGATGGAAGTAAGTGGGTTATATAGAGTAGCGGACTATGTAAGACTTGCCAGAACTTAAAATCTGTGAGAGTGAAATTACAGAGAATAAATACGTCACGGGTCAGCTGTAGAAATGGAAGTGTCAGCCATTAGGGCCTGGGAAGGTGTGGGCTCAGTGCAGTCCCCATGCTGTGGCCTTGTTCCAGCTATGAATTATAGTAAATAGGTGTTTGGAGATTTGAAAGAAACAGAGATTGTCTTTGGGAAATTATACCAACATTCTTTCCCAGAAAGATTATTTCAAGATTTCACATATTACAACTGTCCCATCCATCTAAGATAATTGGGCTCACAAGTGGCCATCGAAGAAAACTGAATCCCTAAGAAATGGCTGGCTGGAGCAGTATAACTGGTATGGAAATGAGAATTCCAAGTTCCCCAGACAGTGCAGCGCCTACCTGCATGTAACAGGACCTCCCTGGCAAGCTGGGTAGCTACCGGAAGCTCTGGGGGTGAGTTGGTTTCCAAAAAGGAATTCAGTGGTAGGATTTGATTTTGGTAGTGGTCTTGGGGTTATCCCAGTAAGAAATTGACCAACCAGAAGTATTATAAAGCAAAGAACAGAGAGGTTTGTTCTGTTCCAGTCCTCAACGTGCTAGTCTTTCATTTGCAGCCATTCATTCCTTTCTTTCTTTTTCTTTCACCTTCCTTTCTACTTTGTACAATTATTTATAAGAAAAGCTTCCAAAGTCATAAATGAACACTTCTGTACACACTTTAAAGAAAGTTTTCCACAGATAGCTGTGACTTTACTTCAAGAGACTCCCTGGCACTGTTTGACACAAGAATACAGGGTCATACACATAAGGCATAAGCACCCCATAGTCATCTTTTGAGAGAGATCACTTCTATTTTCTAGACAAAACGGCTTCATAATTTTGTTATTTAAATGATTATTTTAAAGTATTTTTAAAAGTTGCCAAGGAATATGGCTGGGAGTAAGGAAAGGACACTGCTATTTATGACAAACCTTTGTGCTATTTGGTACTTTATCATATGTAATTATTACTTTCATAAAATGAAATAAAGACTTCCCATTATATCTCACTTCAACTTAATGTAGCTCATTAAAGTAGATTTTTTTCTCCTCAGCGCCAAAGATGTATATGAAAATATAACAAGCAACCCACTTAAAATATTAATAAAACATATCTAGAACATAGTAAATAAATGACAATCTCTACCTCATTAAATTATGGTGCAACGATTTTTAAATGTGAGTAGTCATCCAATATTACATTTTGTGGACTCATATTTCTCACAAATACTCTTGAAAGTTACTTTAATGCCCTTCATCAGCCCCCAACTTGCACACATTCTTGCAGTTTTCCCAGGACTCAGGTTCAGAGCTCAGGATTCGGTGGGCCAGCCTTTTGCCTTACCAGCTAGTGGTGCCACCTAGTGGTCATACAAGGAGCAGCCGACCCAAGGTCAAAAGATGGGTCTGATGTGAACACTGGCCACTTATCGCTGGTTGTCTACGTTGTAGAGTTACGCACAAAAAACGTAACTTATAGACTGAAAATTCTGGGCCGGCAGGACAGTTCAGCGATCTAAAGAGCCTGCTTAGGCAAGCTTAGGCAAAACAAAGATCGCGGTTCCATCTCCAGCACCACGTGCTGCGCCGGCCAGCCCCGCCCCCAGGGCAGGCTGAGCCGGCCACAAAAAAAAAAAAAAAAAGATTGGAAATATTGGAAAACCTGGTGGCACAATTCCAGTCAGTGCATGTACAAATTATTAAAAATCAAGGCAATTGGCAGTATAAATCATAGTTGAACAACAGAATAATGCTAAGCTCATATACCTGGTAGGAAACAAAAGGGTCAAATTCGTCTTTCCCCTGACTTTTATCTAAGCCCTCACCAGATTGGACAATGATCATCCACATTAGAATATTGTCTATTCTACCTTCTTTACACTTATACATTTGCCGCAATTCATTTCATTAGTTTGTGAGATGTAATGACCAACTACATTTTTGGTATTATTATGTAGGATAAATGTCTTATATGAATAAAGTATAAGAAAAATGTTAATCTTAATATATGTTTTTCATTCTCTAATGCTCTGCCGTATACTAAATTTTGTTTCTGTCCCATAAAAAATATTGGAAGTATTGGTAAAGAAATTCAGAAAAATATTCAATGTGTTTTAAATAATCAGTTGACTGCCAAGAAAACTAATGACTAGTTACTTATTTTAACAAAAATGCTCTCTTGCTAAAAATTCAAATAACACAAGTCACAAACATTGAAATTATTAAACCCGCCATGAAATTTTACTCTTTAAAAATCGTCACTTGATTGATTATGCTCCAAGGTAAAGCTGCGGGCAAACTCAGTGCAGTATAGCAGCCTGGGATGGGGAAATCATAAAAATAATCACAAGGCTAAAATCCTTATAAATGATTTTCCAGAAACATTTTTATTGGTGTTTAGTCCTGACCCAGCACCAATCCATTCTGAAGTAAATTTCCATTCATTCAGCAACTATATTTTGAGTAAGTACCATGTGACAGGCATTCTTCCAGGGGCTTAGCGAAGCAGGAAACAAGGCAACTAAGACTTCGTCTCTCTTGAGCATTCCATATCCGTGCAGAAAGATGGTAAAATGATACACAGAATATAAATTTTAAAATAGTTTAGATGATGATAAATGCTATCAAGAAGATAAAGTTGGGTGTGGTAAGACAGAGAACGACAGCGAGGACCAAGTGGACTCCCTTTGAGCTGTGGCTTGGAAGTTAAAGAAGCGGCAGCTCATGTCCTGAAACAGAGAACAGAATTTCAGGCATAGGGGAGAGCAAGCATGGCAGTCTAAAGTCAGACAGAAGGTTGCGCAGCTAAGCCATGGCAAGAAGAGAATCGCTGGGGCTCCAGTTGTCAAAAGACAGGAGAGGAACAATGAGTTGAGAGTGAAAACGTAAGCAAGAGTGAGATTTGCAGGCTGAATTCATGCTAAGGAATTATGTCTCATTGTAAAGGGAAAATAAAGCCAAGAAATGAAAGGTAAATTTGAGAGGGGGCATGATGTTGTCTGTGTTTTTAAAAATTGTTTTGACAATCATGGGAGGCATAGAGCGAGGAAGTGACCACTAGAGACAAAGTCCGGGGTGAGGAGCTGATTAGAGTTATGCAAGTGGGAGATGTACAGGACGGGACACGGAGGGGCCAGAGGCAGGTGAGAAGAGAGATTCTGGGCAGGGTTTTTAAGGTAAATACTTGCAGCTGGACTGCATTTTAGAGAAGAGAGACTTAAATATTCTTCAGGGGATTACAATAATCAAGAACCTTAACAGCTGAATTCAAGTCAAGATCAAAAAAATAAATATTAGGAGCCAGACTTTAACTTCTTGAGACTATTGCTTCTTTGCTCTGGAATCCTAGATTGCATGGAACCATGGAGGGATCCATTCATTGCATCACTATTTTCCAGCTGTACACTCAGCTCCTGTTCTCCTCTCTAGCATAGGAGACAAACGGATGTAGAGAACTGCACAGCTATGTAACTAAAATCTGTGATATTAAGGAAAAATCCAAAGGGGTCTGGTCTAGAGAGGTGGGGTTGAATGCAAGAGATGTCTGAGCCGAGGTCAGATGTGTGCAGGACGTTATGATGAGCTACGGGGAAGAAGGCAGAATCATTTTTCGGGTAGAGGAATAAATCACTGTATATGTAATTTGCAGAAATTAACAAAGGTCGGTGTGACTGGATCAAAAAGATAAAGTGAATATATGGAAGGGGCAGGAGAAGCAGCAGTAATCAAAGCACCTGGGACCATAATGACAGTCTTGGGCTGTAACCTAAGAGCAATAGAAATCAAAAACTGATTAGGTCACATCTTGTTTTTGCGTGATTATTCTGCTCTACTATGCCAAATGGGTTAGTGGCAGGGCCTGAATTAGTCCTCTTGAGGCACTATTCCCTAAATCAGGCTATGACCCTCCAAAGACAATATCTACCACCATCACCAAACATGCAATGCCATTGGGTAATGTAAGATAAAAGTAATCATTGGAAGTCATATCAAATATGTGTTTTAAATTACTACAATGTACATGGTTGTCGATATTTAATTTTTTCCGTATTTTCCACTCCCCTTTGTATGTTTAAGCAAGTAGGAAAGGAAACATACCCTGACTCATTGGTCCTCTAAGCAGGTGCTCAGTTGGGGAACACATCATTAAATGAGGGTGGCAATGGTTCAGATGAGACACGTTGGTGGCTTGGATGAGGATAGCCATGAGCTAATTGGTAAGAGAACAGAGCTTAGTGATAATTTTTTAAAGGGAGGACTGTGGACAGGAAGGGGTCTGGGATAATTCCTCAGGCTGTAGAGCAGACAGCTAAGTGAAGAGTGTCACTCAGTGAGACAGGAACCGTGAAAGAAGACTGTGCTTTGTGATCATAAAAAGGAAGATACCGAGTACTCATATTTCTAATCATGAGCCATCTCAAGCACTGTTTCCTGCTGGGCCTTAGAGTTAGTACTTTAGAGATCACAACCAGATCAAGCATAAACCCCTTACTCAGGAAAAAAAAAAGATTAAAATCGAATAAACAAACAAACAAACAAAAACCACATATATATATATATATATATATATATATATATATATATATATGACCTTTTAAAGAAATGTAACCCCTAAATTGTTTCTTAATTTAAAATTTTATGAAAACATTTACTCAAAATTCTACACAACTATATTACACTATGCTACTTTCTCACATCTCTAAGAATCTTACCCAGAATCATATTTAGGAGAATAATAGCAAACCACTAGAAAAAATAAATTAAGTCAACATTAAACGTAAAGGTACTGCTTGAGTATAAATATCAGCCAAAACACAAACTGACAGCTCTGATTATCCATCTGATTATCTTATAATTCACAGGACTAAGTTCTGAGAGACAAAGAGAAATTTCCTAATCCAATGTCATAGCTACTTTTGTCTCCTTGCTGGGACAAATACCTGAAAACCAAAATTAAGGAAAGAAAGGTTTATTTAGCTAATAGTTGGTGGAAGTCTCCATCCACACTCAGCTGGCTCCAAGGCAAAGTGACACATGGCAGGGGCAGGGGGCAGCTGTTCATAGGGGCAGAAAACAGTAAAAAGCCAAGGAAGGAGCAGCAGCTGTGGCAGCTAGCAAGGCTCTTCCTCCTCTTTACATTTGTATACAGATTACCTGCCCCAGGGCAAGTTTAGCACTCAGACCCATAATCCCAGCATTGGATCAAGAATTAACCATGAACTCTACAGGCTGCCCCGTGACTGCATGAGGCTTTAAGAGAACAACTAGACACAAACCATAGCAGCCAACAATTTGAAGATGAGGACTTTGAGCTTCAGGTAGACAAAATTTCAGGCTCGGGATCCGAGAGACTGTTAAGTCAGGCAGAATACAGTGCCTCTTGATTCCCAGATCACTGCCCTGCCCCATAGAGCACACCATCTCCACAAACACAAACTCATCCTGGAGCCCTAGGCAAATATGAAAAATGTGGGATAAGCCAGTCTATTGGATGGAATATAACCATTGCCAATCTCATGTCCACAATTTCCTAGACAATACTGCTTTAGCAAAGGACACCCTTGCTATGCCCAATATTCCTACCGGTCCTCTCAGACAACACTCAAATGTCCAATAGTCCACCTTCAGGATGAAAGTGTGGATCCCTTCTTTCTTCTCTCAGTCTGTAAGAGAGTAGAAAGAATGCAATGAAATGATGTGTGATGATAGGACTTGATTTAGGAAAATTCAATATTCATGTATCCAAACTTATGAAGAGATAAATTAGGGAGATTACTCAAATAATAGCAGACTTTCTTATGGGTTTGCTTTTAATAGCATGCTCTATTAGAACTTTCTAAATATTTATAGATCGTTAAATATTTGACATGAAGATCGGAGGTGGAGGGAGAGCGCCTTAAAATTAGAGTGTTAAAATATTCAACCAACTGATGGAGGAGAATGTCTTAAAAATAAAAACTACTTAAATTGCATTGTGAAACAATGCAAAATGTATTCCCAGGCATCAAAATAATCTCATATGAATTGAAAATGCTCTTTCTTAGGGAGGAGAGGGATGGAGAGTGGGTTTTCCAAGGGTTGCACTATGTACATCTCTAACTCAGGGGGTTAAGTGTGAGCAACTGCACATAAGGAGTGTGAAACACGTGCCTGGAGAGCTGACAGCAGTGGCTACTTTTTGCACTTAGGGAGACTTTCTTGTCCTGATGTTTCAAAATTAGAAAAGGAAAGTTTTAAACACATTTATATTTGACACAGAGATGTGCTGATTTGCTGATTTCTTTTATTAGGACTCCCCTTTGATGTGATAGATGTATTCACACTCAGAATCTCACACTCGCAAACACTCCTACTCAGTAACATACTTGGTCTCAAAAAATCACACTCCTCTGCTTTTGGCTTTGTTGATCTTCCACTTTGGGGGCCAGAGCAATATTTGATCTAGAATAGCTTAGAAATGTTTCCAGTGGAAAAGTGAGAAGACTGACTTCAGCTTATGGATGCGTGAGTCTTCTGATGGCTTTCAAATGCTTTGAAAGAATAGGTTGCAGCTGCTTGAAGAGTCAGATAGGAAAGGACTCTTCCTTAGAAAGGGGAGGCTCTGAAGTTTAAGAATACCTAACTTGCTTGTAAATAATTAAAAGTTACTTGGAGGCAAGAAAAGAAAAGAAATTTCATGTTTTAAGCAAGAAGTTCTGCTTCACCAATAAAGAAGAAGAGGGTTTGGGGGACATTTCCTGCTCCAAACACATAGAGACAGAGCACCCAGGTACAACACTAGGTCTAGATTAGATTTAGAAAGAGACAGACAGGAAGACTTCTGGACAAGGAAAAGAAGGAAGGCAGAAGCAAAGAAAGGATAGAAACAGGAAGAAAAGAAGAAAGAGAGGGAGGAACAAAGAAAAGAGAAACTTACAATAACAGCTACTGGAGAAATTTGGAAATTGGAAAGTGGACTCTATTTCATCATAGCATTGTATCAGAGTTAAATTATTTGCATATGATAACCAATGGTGAAAAAGAATGTCTTTGTTCTTTGGAGATACATTAATGCTTTCAGAAGTGAAGGATTGTGATGTGTCCCTAGCTTTTGAAAGTACATATAATGTAAGGGCCAGCTGAATAGCTCAGCAGATTAAAGCACTGGCAAGCAGGTGCAGGGACTGAGGTTCAATCCCTAGGCCTGCCGTGCCGGCCCTGCCCCTGGGGCACACTGAAATGGCAAATGAGACTGGGCATGGTGGCATGCGCCTGTAATCCCAGCTCTTGGGAGGCTGTAAACAGGTGGATCACTACAAGTCCGATCTATAGTGAGATCCTGAACACCCTGTAGACCCTTCCCTAAAATACAAAAAAAAGGTAAAAGTAATTATAATAATACAAATATACATAAAATGATAAAGTAAGTTATTTTGGTTTTGTCTCTTAAATACAAATAATAAAGTATAACAAATATAAACAATTAAGTATAGATGGACAATTTCACAATCTAGCATGTTATTTTTAAAATTCTTCTTTGAGCTTGAATGTGTTCAAATAAGTATTGAAAAAGGTCAAAAGAAGGAGGCATTGAGGAGGAAGAGAACATTTGCATTTTAAATATAAGCTGGGACCAAGGAAAAAAGTTAAAAAAATACACATGGATATATTTCCTTAAAGTTTTTGAGATTTATTTATATTGGAAATAATGGTTACATCAATACATTGAAGTATGGGTCACATAGTGGCTAAAAATGCTGACTGAAATTAAAGATTTTCTGTGTCCAATTGGTAGCTTTAACATGGTGCCAAGAGGCACCATCTTGGAAAATTATTTAATTATTCCATGCCTCAATTCTAATCCTATAAAACATGGATAATAAACTGCTCATCTTGTTGTAATGACCTGCTAAGGTTTGTGTCTAGTTGTTCCCCCAAAGCCTCTTGCAGTCATGGAGCAGCTTCTGGAGTTTGTGATTGATTCTCGTGGGTGTGGGTGCTGCACCTGCCCTGGGGCAGATCCTCTGCATTACAGCGTGAGGAGGGAGAGAGGCCAGCCCACTGCCTCAGCTGCTGCCACTCCCTTCAATCTCTTGCTCTTTGCTGCCTCCATGAACTGCTGTTCTCTGCCCTGTGTCACTCTGCCTTGGAGCCAGCTGAGTACGGACTGAAACCTCCAGTGACTGTGAGCTAAGTAAACCTTTCCTTCATTTTGACTGTTTGAATATTTGTCCCAGCAATGGCAGAAGAGTGACAGAGACATGACCCAATGAAATAATCTCTACTCAGTGCTTAAATTACACATAGCACATGATAAATATTGGTTAAATTTTCAATGTTGTGACTTAAAATATAAACTAGGCAATTTTGACCAAATAAGACTAGAATGGAAGGAGAGCATCAATTCTAAAACATAAAAAAATGTTGTCAATTGGTTCAATCGTTGTTCTTACAGAGATGTTTTAAACTCGAATCTGAGCATCCTGAGTCAAAAGGAAAAAGAAAAAAGAAAAAAAAAGCCACAGACAAGTATGCAAAGTTATTTATCTGAAAA
>PVKN010039643.1:0-10857 GCA_004027915.1 Capromys pilorides
TCAGAGGAGACTGTAGACCCCCAGCTCCCCTTGCTCTTCTGTTTTCTGACCTGTGCTGAGTGGTTTCCCACTGTGATGTGTGGCCTCCACTTGGGCCCAAGCAATGGTGCCTCTCGATCATGGAATGAGCCTCCAAAATGGAGTCGCAGAAACCTTTCTCTCAGAAGTTGAAGCCCCTTTAACTGGGAAAATCCTGAGGCAACAGGCCAGCTCACTTGGTCTCAATTGCCACAAGGAGTTAAAAACTCTCTGATTTTCAGGGAGGCTCTGACATCAGATTTGGTTCTGCCATGATCCCCCAACCAAACAGTATAGACTGTCAAACTGCTAAAACATATTGCTCCTCCCTATAAAGCCAATTCAAGACCTCTGAGCTGCCACTGCAGCCCTCCATCAGTGTTGCCTCAGTCTTCCGCCAGCCACAGAGCCTGCCAGTACACCTGTGGACCTAAACAATGCCTCTGGCTCCTGGGAGCCAGCCCCTCATCACAGAGACCCCAGTTCTGACCTGGCCTCAACCTCCCAGAGGTTCAGAAACTTGTTTCTTCTTTGCTGCATTCTGATGAATAACATTCAAGCTGCCTGCTGAAAAGGCACAATAACTGGCAGAAATTGTTTAAAAAAAAAAAAAAAAAGCAACTTCAAAACTTTCTTAGATCTGTTGGCTTCTATAAGATTCAGATCCTTGCGTTCACAAAAGCAAAGATGCTTATTCAGACTGTTAGCACTTGGGAGTGCCCAGTGGCTACCTGTGCACTACTCGGATCTGGTCACTAAGGACTGCCTCCCCCTTTGCCTCTGCACTCTAACAGTCACTGTCCTTCTGATCAAGGAATATGATAAGCTCACGTTCAACTGAGCCCTCACTATCCAGGTACCACATGCCGTGGATGAACTGTTTTAAAAATTAGACCCTGTGATAGTCGCTGTTAATATATGGAAGTAGCTCTGTTAGGAATGAAGTCTGACAGACCAGATACGCTGTGATCACTTTGGCCAAAACGTTCCTGCAGGGATGATCTGCACAGAAAACTGCTTCCTGTTGCTGATTAGAATCCACCAATGACACAAAATAATGGGATTTAGAAGTTTTAACCCTCTCTGGGGATTCCAATTGACAGAAACATCAACCCCAGCCCCCAGAGCTGCCCCCAGCATATATTGTATAAGCTCCAGCTGCTGTGTTGGCACCTGTACTCCTGCAGCCAGTGCAGGCTTCAGCGTCTGTGGCATCAGCCCTGAGAAGACCATATATGTTTGCAGGGTTCTACTATAAAAAAAGAAATCATCCTTAGACATGACTCACCCTTAATCACCGGCAATGACAGTGGGCCTGTATTTATAGCACAAGTAACTCAAAAACTAGATTAAACAAAAACTATATAGAGCATACAGGTCATAAAACTCTACAAAGTTTTTTAAAAGCTTATAACTCACACACATATAACCTAGGTACATTTTTTAAAAATGTATTTGGTACAGGGTCTCACTATGAAGCTTTGACTCACAGTGATCCTCCTGTTTTTGGCCTCCTCAGCACTGAGATTACAGGCATGTACCTGGTCTTGGTGGCCAGCTCAGCACACCTGGAGGTGGGGCTGGTGTGGCATGTTATGTCAGGGATTGAACCCTAGCCCCTGCACTTTTCTAAGCAGCCACTTCGTCTGCTGAGCTATCTCTCTGGCCCATAACCAAGGTACATATTAACTACCTCTACAAGTTTCAGAAATCCAGCCCTAGATCCACTAGAAAAACTTACCTAGAGCACACAGCTCACTCTGAAGAGATGACACTCTCAAAGCCCTGTTTGCATCACTGGATGCTGAGCAGTCCACACATGGCTAAAGTTTAAGGGTACACTTCACAAGAATGCTCCTTATGTAGTGCCTTTGATTTTTTTTTTTTTTTTTTTCCTGGTGCTGGGCTCAAACTCAGAACCTTGTGTTTGCCAGGCAGGTGCTTAAGCCACTGAGCTATATCCTCAGCCCTCCCTTTGATTCTTGTGTCTTTTCAGGCTGTTTACCCCGGGTCTTGATACAGTGTCTCCTGCTGGCTCTGTTTTTGTTTGTTTGTTTTTTATTTAAACTTCACAATGATTGACCCAAGAAAGCAGAACAAACACTTGACCAAGATTTCACGAGCATCCAAGGCACACTGGACACTCTCTCAGCTCAGATTAACTCCCTCACTTCCTTGCCTGAGTAATGATGTAGAACAGACAGGCTTAAACTTTGTCTACTCCTAAAAACAATTTAGGGAAAAACTTTGTAATAGACAATCTTGGGAAGCTTGGCTAGGACCCATCCTAAGATCACTGAAAACATTAATACTACTGCTTCTAGTTGGCTGTTGTTTCAGAAGATCATATGTAATATGTCCAGGAAATATTTGATGAGGAAGGGCTGGGGGAGAAGAACCAGAAGTGGTAGTGCGTGCCTGTAATTCCAGCACTGAGGAGGCTGAAAACAGGAGAATGACTATGAGTCCGATCTATGTAGTGAGACCCTATAAACCCTGTCCTAAATACAAGGAAAAAAATTATTACTAGCTCAAACACCCCATTCAAGAGTAACCAAAAGATCGGTCATATTGGGTTAGGTCTCTGATAACCCATTGATAAGTGTGATTGATGCCCACCATGCATCTTGCAGTACTTGAGCCCTGTGCTGAGGAAGAGAAGAGTAAGAAGGCAAGCTCTTGTTCCCACTTTCTTATGATTCTAGAAGGAAAAGGCCAATTATGTATGCAATTTCTATGAACAGTGCTAAATGCTGAGTGGCTACACAAGCAGCCTCTCGAAGCCAGTTCACTGCACCGACCCTAGCCAGAGCTGCCTGTCCTCAAATGCCTTCTCCTTTTGGAATTGGGCTTTTAAATCATAAGTCAGTTCACAAAATACGCCTTGCTCATGAGCTGAGAAAAGCGGGCAGAACAACATGCCAGGCTACAACAAAAGTTGTTAGCACCTGCATTTATCACTCGGGAACTGAAGTCAGGAATTGGGAGATGGTTGCTGTCATAGTCTGGGGCTTTTCAAGGGGAACAATACAGTATAAGACTCTTAATTATAAGACTATTTTATAACAGTTGCACAAAGACTCATATACAAAGAGAGCACAGGAAATCTGTCTGCATAGTAAAGACTAAAGACTCCAGCTGAGCCCTGAATACCACAGTAATGTCCTGCATGAGCCCAGCTGAAGACTTAGAGCCCATGACAATGCCCACCATGAATCCCAACTAGAGATCAAGAGCCCACAACAATGTCTCGTGTAGGCCCAAATTGTGAGTCTGTGCTAGGAAGACCTAAAGATCAGTGGTGGAAGCTAGAAAGTCTGTGCCAGTAGGATTAAAGATCTGTGCCAGCAGGCTGCCAGCACTTCCTGGAGTCAGGAAGTGACAATCAAAATAAGAACCTAAGCTCTCCTGAAAAGTACCACAGCCATCCTCAGTGACAGTGAGGTCCCAAGCTCCTCCTCCATCAATGAAATCCAATACAATATAAGACTGTTATATTGTAAGAGAAATCCAATTTAGCCATTCTACAATGAGTCTTCTTGTATGGTGCTCCGAGGGTTCTTTGGATCTCTGGACTCCTTAAGATTCTGCTCAGATCTGTAGTGATTATTTTGTGCATAGGCAGGTTATAGTGACTCTTGAGGGTAGCAACTTTTCACAAAATCCCTCAGGAAGCCAGTAGTACAAGCTTCTCCAGATTGACCAGTGCACCATCTTCCCCTGCAGGATTAGGAAACAATACTCAAAGTGAGAACTAGAGCTCCCTCAAAGTGAGTGGCAGCCAAATTCACCATGAAAGCCAGCATGACAAGGTCCTCTAGGAGAGTAGCCCAAGAAAACCAGCAGCTCCATAAGAGCTTCTCAACAGCTTCTCAACAGCTCAACAGGTCCCAACAGCCTTCTCTTCCAGTTCTGCCTCTTATGCTGCAAGCAACAACCCTCAGATGGGCCTCCCACATCCAGCACCAGACCGATTCCGTTCAACTGGGTGTTACAAGTTGACCATCAGTTATCAACCCATCACACCATTGTTTAGGATTCAGCAAGGTGATCCCTGTCCTGAGATTCTGGGCCCCTGCATGGATGAAGCTTGATCTGCAGCCATCCATGACAGAACTATTTTAGCACACATATCTTAGAGGTTGATGTACTTGGGTTTATTTTTTACATTTTTTTTTCCTTACTGCCTCTTTGACCAAGTCTTTATTCAAAATAAGCTGTCCAAATTTATGGTGCTTGTATGGGATATAGATTTTGAGAGTTTATGCAGCAGGCTTCTTCAGCAGGTTTCTTTTCTGCTGGCTTCTTGGGCTCTGCAGGCTTTTTCCCCAAAGGCCTCTTCACAGGCTTCTTGGGACCAGCAGCTTTCTTTCCTTTCTTCTCTTTCACAGGCTTATTGCTGGCAACTTCCTCCCTTCCAATTCGGCTGCCCATACAGCTGCTTTAGTCATCCGGATCTTTTGACTCCTGGCCTGGCGAAGAATGGTGTTCCGGCGCAGGTCTTTGCATATGGGTTCAGCTTCAGCGTGATTCTCAGGTTCTTCAGAGGATTCTTCTTCAGGATTCTACAGTGAGTCTTCTTATATGGTGCTCGGAGGGTTCTTTGGATCTCTGAACTCCTTAAGATTCTGCTCAGATCTGTAGTGATCATTTTGTGCATAGGCAGGTTATAGTGACTCTTGAGGGTAGCAACTTTTTTGCAAAGTGCCACATAGTTTACCTAACTTCCAGTAAGCACTTTCAGTCCAAACGCCCACAAGGAGTAAGTTTCAAAATATTCAGTTTGCTTACATTGAGCAGAGTAATGTCTGGAATATTTCTGAAGATCTTGATGATGCCATTGTATTTATTACAGATGATGAAAGGTCCCTTGCGCTGAATGCTACAGCAGTTTCTCATCTTGCCTTTGCCAGCCCTCATAGCCTGAGAGGCACAGACCTTTTTGATATCATTCTAGGCCTTAAGTTTCTTCAGAAGCAAAACTTCCCCCTTAGTCTTCTTATAACCTTCAACTTTATCTTCTACCATCAAAGGAAGTTCAGGAACTTCCTCAATTCAATGACCTTTGTACATGACCGGTGCAGCCAAGGCTGAGCAGATGGCTTACCGCTTCTGGGTTGTGTTCACTCTACGGTGCCAGTGGTGCCAGGTTTTGGTTGTTGAAAACATGTGGCCTCCCCAACATGTCTATTTTTTTAGTTAAAGATCACATTTACTAAAGCTTAGGAATTAGGTTAGGTCTTGCTCAGTAACAATTTTTGTCAACCTTCTGTACCAGCTTACTGACTGTACTTGGGTTTAAAGTGACCTAGGAATACTGAATCTGTGACATGTTTGCTAGCTTCTCAGAGCCCAGAGCCTTCAGAGTCTTCTTAGTTCATCTTCTATTGCTGTAACAAAATGCTGAATAATTTATAAAGAACAGAAGTTTAAACTGGGTGTGATGCCTCACAATTATAATTGCAGCACTCTGAGAGGCTGAGGCAGAAGAATCTCAAGTTCTAGCCTGATCTAGGCTAGATCTCAAAATAAAAAAAAAATAAACCAGGGAGGTAGCTCAGTGGCACAACACCTGCTTAGCAAGCAAAGGTCAATTCCCAGTACCAATAATAAGATCTTGCGATGTGGCTCAGTGTGAAGGCCTTGAGCTTAATTCCCAGCAAAAGAGGTGTGCGTGACTCAGTCTAGAAGCCGGGGAGCTGAGTACAGTCTTAGCATCTGCTGAGGGCCTTTGTGCTGCATAACAGCACGGCAGAGGGAGGGCATCATATGGTGAGCTAGAGCAAGGTGGCAGCTTAGGTCTCTGTCCTGTGTTAGAAAGCCAATGGCGCCATCCAGCATGGAAGTCCCACCTTCATGCCCTGATCTAAGTACCTCCAAAAGGGCCCATTTCCAAATATCAATAAAATGTGACTTTGATTTGGTTTATTGTTGTTGTATAGTTTTTCCTTGTTAATTTGTTTTGTTGGTTTTGTTCGGTTTTGTTTTTGAGAGCAAGTCTAGCTATGTAGTGCAGGCTGGCCTTGAACTCACGGTGATCCACCTGCTTCAGCCTCCCAAATGCTGGGATTATAGGTGTGCACCACTACACTGAGCTATGACTTTGAATGGTAAACTTGTAACACACGAACTTCCAAGAGAAATATTCAAACTATATCAGCAATGGAGAAAAGACACCTCCCCAACTCCACCTCCTCTAAAAGTGGTCCCATTAAGTGAGGACTCGGGTGAGTAGATCACACAGTAGATCTACCCATCACCCAAAGTACTCACCATGGCATCCTTGTTTCATAATGAGTAGTAGTCTCTGCTCACAGGAGAATGATCGCTCTATGGAGACTTGGCCCACCCTCTGCCCATTGGCCAAGAACTGGCTTTTCCTTCTTCAAGTAGGTGGGCTGAGATTCTTAGGCTATTTGGTTATCCTTCACCCTGAGCTCCTTGGGCGTGAAGCTGCATATTTCTTTACTTACAGTGCCTCAACTTATTGAGCAATAGTTGCTATATAAGTAATGTTTAATTAATTAGTAGAAACTTCCAGCTGCTACTTTCCCTCTGACTTGAAATTCATTAAACTTGGGTTAACAAATGATTTAATATTCAGCCTGAGCTCAGGGATGTGGCCAGTCTTTTCAATAATTGTTTTCAACATTTTCCAGCTTGGCAGTGAATAGGAAAGAACCTTGGGGGCAAACTCAAGATCTGACCATTCTAAAACCTCATCATTGTTTGTTTTTTGTTGTTGTTATTATTGTTGGTATTACTTCTAGTGTCATAGATGAAATGACAAATGTTTTCCAGCAGAATTTTTGGGTCTTCCAGCCTCTTTCAATGAATACAGTCTAATGTAACCCACCTGCCCTGCCAAAACTTCAGTGAGAATTTTCCTAGATTATGAAAAAGGCCATAAAAAGATTAGTCCATGACTTCTTAGGGGGTTGGTCAAAAAGATCTACCACTCTCCTATCTATCCATCTGGGCTGGGCTAGACTGGGAAATATTTATATATTTACTTTAATAAAGATATCATTGCCCTCCTATCAGAAAAAAGAAGCAAATTAGGTGAGACATGGGAAAAGTTAGCCATATGTTTCTTATATTGCCATGTGTAGTCTCAGAAGGCGTGACCATCAGTTGAAAAGTCTGATTCTGGAAAGAACATCTGGCTGGCGAAGGAACCCTGGGGTAGGGTCACAGCAGTGTCAAAGGTGAGTGGACATCTCAGATTCTTCCAATGGCCAGAAACAAAGACCCAGACAATGGGGACATGTAGTTCACTGGCAACAGGAAGATGAGCTATATTCAGTTCCAGGCAAGCAGTTCAAACTCACATTTGTAACTTCCACAGATTTAGTTACCTATGTTTGGCAGAGAAAATAAGCTTTAAAAAAAAATTAAAAAGAACATGTCTATTGCCACAGGCTTTGCTGTCAATGATGCAGTGCCCTACACCAAGCATGAGGAGGTGCAGCATCATGTGTCCTCTAGAGTCCTCATGCGCTCATAGATAGGACTTTCGGAAGGTGATTGAATTGTAGGAATGCTGACTTGATGCCAGGAAGGGTGGGTCACTCACTGGGGTCATGACCTGGAAGAGTATAACTCCTGTCTTAGTCACTGTCTCTCATTATTGAGACAAAATAGCTGCCTCCCAAAGTTAAAGGGGTAAAGATTTATCTCACAGTTTCAGTCAATTGACAACTGGCTCCAAGGCTGGGTGACTTGGAAAAAGGGGACCGCAGAGGAGAATCAGTTCATGGAAAGCTGATGACAGCAAAAGCAGGGAAGAGACAAGCCTCTTTCCATCCCTTATACTGTATCCAGCGTACTGGGATTAGGGCAGTAACAAAACAATCAGTGGACTGATTCAGTAATCACACACCTTTAATCCCAGCATTGCACCATAAACCAATCCCAGCATCACACACCCTAGATCCCCCCAATTTTGAAAACCTCCACCTATGACTGCATGCAGCTTTGGGGGACATCTAGACACAAGCTGTAACAACTACCTTCCCAACTCCTCACTTCTCTCTGTGTTCTGGCCGCCACAACATGAGCTCCTTTTCTTCTCTGTGATCTTCTGCCATGCTGTTTTTGCTTTAGAGCCAGCAGACCATGAACTGTAACTGTGAGTCAAATTAAACCTCTCCTCTCTTAAATTGCCAGTACTGGGTGCTTTGCCCCAGTGTGGAGAAATTAACTAAGACAACTACCAAGCTGCATTTGTCAGGGTTCTCCAAAAAAAACATAACCAATAGGACATAGATAGTGGGATATGGGATGTGATATAAAGAACTGGTTCATATAATGGAGTCTGAGAACTCCCACAATCTGCCATCTGTAAGCGGGACCCAGAAAAGCTGATGGTGGTGTTCAAAGGCCAAGTACTGGGAAAGTCAGTGGTATAGATTCAAGTCTACATGTCTAAGAACCAGGAGCATCATGTCAGGAGATGGATGTCCTACTCCACGTAGGCAGAGAGAGAATACACTCGGTCCAGTTAACACCTAAAATTAACCATCACACAAGCTAAAGAATCAGACTGACCTGCCCATAGGCCTCCCCAGCATGCCTGCATGAGCATTATTTTTCATTATTTTTCTGTCCACAGATCAATAACCATCCAGTGGTTAGATGCTATGGATCAGGTACCTACCCTGGACCTTGACCAAACAGCTGGTGGGAGTGAATTTGACTTCCCTGCTCAAGAACAAGCCAAGCCACTCTCAGGCTAAAACCCTCTCCCTCTAAAGGAAGGGGAGAATGGGTCAGACCGTACACGTGTTTCTTGGGATAGAAATCATGCTTCCCTAAACAAGCTAAGCTTCCCAAATACTAGAACATTATTATGATGTCACTGGCAACCCAGGACCAGAAGGCTGAGCAAGTTCCTGATTTGAAAGACTTGGGATGCCAATGAGGTAAATGAAGACACAGAAAGATGAATTTGTCTACAGTAACTTACATTGGAGAGGGCAAAGGAAGGTTTAAACCCAAGTGGTCTTAGCACCAAAGCTTGCACTTTCGGCCATCACTCTACTTTCTCACTCTACTTTCACCTGTAGTGAAGAAGTACAGAGTGGAGAGCATAGATTCTCCTTGGGGTAACACCATTTGATATATTTTCCGTGATTCCCTACTTGAAAACAACTAAATACTGCTCATCTGGTGAAGATTATAAATGAGTTACACATGGGAACTTCAGTTGCATTTTTAACCAGAAGTTCATGTATATAAGCCTTTTTCTAATGGTACACTAATCAAAGGTCATGAGATTTATGTTCACAGCACTTTTATTCAAAGCAGCTCAACCAGCTTTCTCAGAACTTTCCTCCAGACCCTCAGGTTCTATAAATCTTGTACCTATGGTTAAAGGAGACAAGCTAATAATTTTTATAGTTTGTCGATTTTCAGTCTGTGCTTGATGCTATTGTTACTACAATTGTACTACCTTAGTCAATGTGACAGTTGATAACTTGATCTTCCTTATATGTCAATACGTAGATTTCTCAGAAGGGGGCCAGCGAGATAGCTCAGTGGTCTAAAGCACCTGCTTAGGCAAGCATAGGCAACCACAGGGACCACAGTTCGGTCCCTGGCACCACATGCTGCACCAGCCCCACCCTCAGGGCAGGCTGAGCTGGTCATAACCTAAATGAATAAATAAATAAAGTTTTAAAAAAAGATTTCTCAGAGGGGTCCTAGGCCAAATGAGAAGCAATCTTTTATCCCTAATAAATTGAAGACACAGGAACTTGAGACAGATTCAAAAGCCAAAAGAGCTACACCTAGAAGACATCTCTGAAAAGTAATTATTTCCTAAAGAGGTCTCAGTACTAATAATAAAGATATCTACCCTAAACAATTTATAAGCCTCAATGTAAAAACGAAATTTTAAAAGAAGAAGAAAGCAAATTTAATACACAGAAACAAGTGGCAATCCACAAGCCCCACTCAGCCAAGGCAAACCAAAGAGGCACTAAGGTGGAAGAAATTAAAAGCCACTGAGTTGAATTTTATTAAATAGTAGCAGCAGAAGTAACAAAACAGGGCTGGTCAGATAGCTCAGTGGACTAAAGCACCTGCTTAGACAGAGTGCAGCAGACGGGGTTCAATCCCCGGAGTGCCATGCTGGCCCTGCCTCCAAGGTACACTGAGATGACAATTGAGACTAGGTATGGTGGTATACATGTAATCCCAGCACTTGGGAGGCTGAAAAACAGGAGGACCACTACAAGTCCAATCTGTGTAGTGAGAACCTGTAGACCCTGCAGACCCTGTACCAAATACATTAAAAAAGTAACAAAACAGATTAAAAAGTATCTTAACAAAGTTAAAAGAGAGATAATTAAAGAGATGATGACCAAAATGAAGGAAATGATTAGTGAATCTAGAGTGGATACAGATTTAAAATGGAGGAGTTTAGAAAAGACTTAGAAACCATGAATGTCCAGTGTAGAAAAGAACTGGATTCCATAAAACAAACTCAAAGAAAAATCCAGAATGTTAAAAATTCTACTGAAAGTATACATGGCAGAATCAACCAGTATGAGCATAGGATATCAGATCTAGAAGACAGGGTTGTGGTTGGTGATCATCAAATGGAAGACCTCTTGAAAATAATGAGCTGCTACATGATTCAAAGAAGACTAATATAGGATTTTGTTGTGTTTTATTTTGTTTTTGATGGTATTGAGGATTGAACTTGAGACCTTGTGCTTGCCAGAAAGGCACTTATGTCACTGAGGTATCTCCCCAGCCCTACTAATATAAGATTAATTGGAATCAATGAAAAATCAGAAGATAGAACAAAGAACATTAAAAAAAAAAAAAAAA
>PVKN010039644.1:0-10508 GCA_004027915.1 Capromys pilorides
GAAAGAAAGAAAGAAAGAAAGAAAGAAAGAAAGAAAGAAAGAAAGAAAGAAAGGCCAGACCTTCCTGGCAGGAGTGGGGACTAGACTAGGGTGATTAGTGTGGCTCAAGCTGCCCAGGTTTTTTCTGGTTCTAGCCCTGAGAGCCCTGCCTACTGAGATTCCTGCCGGGGTCCAGCTCAAACTTACTATGGAGCCCAGGCTGGCCTGGAACTCACATTGATTCTACTGCCTCAGCCTCGAGAGTGTTGGGATTACAGGTGTATGTCACCACGCCTGGCTTCTTAACACTTTTTTTTTAAACGTCATGTATTGGTTTGTGTTATGGCCGGCTCAGCCTTCCCTTGGGGTCGCGGGGCGGCGCAGCATGTGGTGCCTGGGATCGAGCCTCGGTCCCTGCGGTGAGCCTAAAGTTTCCGACACACGCGCTTTAGATCGCTGAGCCATCTCACCAGCCCTTTTTAACTTTTTTGAAACAGGGCCTCATTAAATCGCTGAATTGCTGAGGGCGAGCTTGAACTTGCGATTTTTCTGCTTCAGCCTCCTGAGTGCTAGACTATAGGTGTACGCCACCACCACATCGGCCTGATCCTACATCTTCTATCCCCTAACAAGGGGGACAGGAAAGTGGAAAAGACTCCAGGGAGAGCAAGAGGAGAGAGAGCAGCCTCACAGTGGCATTCTGATGCCAAGTCCCTGCCCCCTGGTCTCCTTTCCTCGCCTGCCCTCTGGGGTGCAGGCGTACAATGTCCAGAGCTGCTCTGCACCTTCACCTGCCAGGCAGGAGCTTCCTGGGGTGGCCAGGTCTCTGCAGGACGGGCAGGCCCGGGCGTGCCTCTGGGAGGCAGTGGTGGTGGTGGGGGGCGGGGATGGAGGTGGCGGCAGCTCTTACACAACCCTGGCTGTGCTCGAGAGGCGGGAGGGTTGAAAGGTGCCTGGCAGCGCCCCAGGCCCTGACGCCAGGCAAGGAAACCACAGCCTGAAACTCCTGGCTTCCTCAAGGGCGGGAAGGCGGGAGATTTTGAGGCCTGCTCCACTGTGGCTGTCTGGTTCCTTGGAGGCCCAGGGGCTGCCAGCCATGCTGGGCACTAGGTCACAGGCTGCTGGACGAGCAGCAGGGGTGCAGCATGAGGGAAGATCCTGTGGAGATCACTCTGTTACTTTGTCCAGAGTCCTGCAAATGCCGCAAGCCCAGCCACTTGGGTGCAGATGGCGGTGGGGAGAGGGAGGCTGAGAACACCAGTTGCCCAGATTCTATTTTCAGCGCTTTCTAAACATTAACTCATTCGGTTCCCACAGGCACCCTGCAAGGCAGGAGCCTGGATGTGCTCTCTGGTTCTTAGAGGTGAAGTAAGTAGCTGCCCAATTTTGCGCTGGGAGCAAGGGATTTGAACCTGGGCAGCCTGAACCTGAGAATGCCTTTTACTTGGGCTCTGGGGGGTCAGGAAGAACCCAGAGCAGCAACGAATATGCTTGAGCCAGCTCTAGAGCAGGCTTGGGCTGTACCAAGAGCCCACAGGCCCAGGCAGATGAAGTGAACCTCAGCAGGGCTGGGCAGTGAAAGGCCTGTGGTCCAGCTGGAGAGGGTGCAGGCAGCCCAGGGGTGTCCTGTGACAAGTCCCCAAACTCAAACCTCTCTGTGTGCTGGCACACATCTATCACCCCATCACTTGGGAGGCTGAGGCAAGAGCATCCACACAAGTTCAAGGCCAGCCTGGAATACATAGTGAGTCTAAGACCAGCCTGAACTGCAGAGCAAGACCCTGTCTCAAACAAAACAAAAAACAAAACTAAACAAACCTACCTCTGGCGCTGGGGCCCCTGGCTCTGAGCACACCTTGGGCTGTGAACAGATAGAGTAGGGGAGGGGGCCCTGGCAGCAGCTCCTCTGGGCAGGTTTGAGGATCAAGCCATGGTAGTGTCCATGGCTGCCTGTGAGCATTCATGAATGGAAATGACAGGGCAGTAGGGACAGCCAATACAGTCACCTGTCACCAGAGAATAACTCCAGAGGTTCCTGGGTGTCAGGTACCACCCTCCTGGGGCCCTGAGGAGCCTGTGCTCCTCTACCAAGATAGGTTTCTCCATTCCAGGCTTTCCTCTCCAGCCCCGCCCTGATTACTCCATGGCTCCAAATCCTGCTCTGCTGTTGGGACTTGAAAGGAGGGCGCCACTGTATTGAGTTTCGATTGTTTTTGACCCACAAAAGCATAATTTTATATGATTCCACCCTACCCAAAATTGTTCTACCTCCCCATAAAAATAAACTAAGTGCCTGAAGCCTTAGCCGAGGCCTGGCCGCTGTGCACTCAGGAGGCGCTCGGCAAACGCCTGGCGGATGTCAGCGGTGGTTCTGGCACTGGGTGGGCACGAGCCTTCCCTCATTCGTGGCCAGGCTGGCTGTACAGGAACAAGGGCAGGCAAAGCAGCTCCTCGAGGGAAATTCACATCCACCCGCTCCTCCCTGCCGCGGCATCCGGGACAGGCTTGCCCAGCCGGCTGCTGTGGACACCGCGGGGGGCACCCACGGCCACCCACAGCCGGCAGAAAGTCGGCCACCGAGGTTTGGCGCGCGCTGCTCCTGGGATCTGTGGCCGCCAGCGCGGAGCGACTGCCGCTTAAGGGATGCGCCGCAGGCAGAAGGCGATGTCCCTCCGGTGACCGTGACGCACGGTGCCCCCACCCCTCCGTGAAAGGCACAAAGGCGGAGACCGGTGGGCGGGCGATCCACCCCTCCAGGTCGTGCTGGGCGGGCCCTTGCCCGAGGTAGATGGGTGAGCGAGGGAGGAACAAAGAGTCCCATGGGTGGTCCTCAGGGACTCCGCAGTGAGGGCCCCAGGGTAGGCGCGGGCCATTGCCCGGCGAATCCCATCAGCAGCCATCGGGCGCGGTGCTGTCCGGGGGCGGCCGCAGGAGTGAGCGCGGAGCCTTGCTCAGCACCTGTCACACATTGTTTTTCAGGCCAAAAGACTGGGAGCTCAGGCTTGTCCTCCAAAGAAAGGTCCACGGGCAAAGCACGATAGGCCGGCTGCCCGCCTCGCACGCGTGCGGGAGTGCTGGCGGCGCGAGGGGCCCATGCGATAGCGCTTCGGCCTGGCGGTCCTCCTCCCTGCGGGGTGAGCGCGTGCCAAGCCCACAAGGGGCTGTGCGCTGGGGATGGCAGGCTCGTGCTTGACCCCAAAGAAGCCGAGATAGGCAACTCGGTCTCTCCAGGCTTCGACCCCAAGGTTTGCTAGGCTTGGCACCCGCCCGCGCTCCCTAATCCCTGACTCCGGGTTTTCTCCATTCCCATATCAGCGCCCCCCAGGAGACAGACGGCAGGAACGACCAATGGCAGGACGCAAAGCGTCAACTTTGTGTTCGCCCGCCACTCTCAGCCAATGCGCACTCGTCTCCCCAGCGTCCCGCCTTCCGCATCGGGCGCCCCCTACTGGCTACATGGAAATGGACTCTATTTGTAGCCATTTTGTATGCGGCACAATTTTTTTTTTTTTTTTTTGCGTGTGTAGTTTCTTCCCACCTGTTCTAGTTTTTTTTTTTCTCACAAAACAAATTCAGCTCAAATCTCAAGTGCGGTGGCTATGAGGAAAGTGTAGTACACTGTTTGGGGCCGTTTATGTGGATTATATCGCCACGTCACGCCACGTTCGCTGAGCTGGAAGCCATCTTGAGTGTGGCGTTTCCATGGTTCTCTTTTCAGGGCTCCGCGTGGTTCCTTAAATGGCTCCCCAAATTTGAAGGAACCCCCCAAGCGCTTGCCCACCTGACCAAAGGGACAGTGATACCCTCCAATAACTGCTGTGTTCATGAGCCCCTCGAAGCCCACAAGTGTGATACAGCAGGGTGCCCTCGATGGCGGGGCACGCCCCTGGATGGAGGCTGCCTGGAGGCTATTGCGACGGCGGGGACCGCGCGGGGCGGAAGCTGGCCAGTCCTGGGTTGCGAGGACCGCTACGCGTTGCGCGGTTCTCCGGCTGCTCCGCTCGAGGGCTTGGACATTGCGTCTGCTCCTGTGCATGAATCCCCGAGGGTGTGCCTGGCACGGAGCCAGCTCGTCGTCGGCTCCGGCGCCGGGCCACCGCGTCCCTTTCCGTGGAATAGGAAGACGGAGCTGCGGGGAAGTACGGCCCAGGCGTGGGGGTCTCAGCCATGTGACCTCGCCACAGACTTATGACTACTAGCACCAGGGCAATTCTGGGCCCAAGGTGCCCAGGCGCGCGGCCCAGCTTCACGTCCCCTCCCCCTCGCTGGCAGCCGTCGTGCGCCCGCCGCCGCCGCCTCGTCCCTCCCCCTCCTTCCGAGGAGCTGAAGGAGGGGGAGGCGGAGGCTGGGCGGGCAGCTTTGCCGCGCTTTGGCTCTGTGCGTCAGCAGCCTTAGCAAAACAGCGGCGGGAGCGCGCGCCATGAGCACGCGCGCACCCCTCCCCCTCCGCGACGACGCCGTAGACCCCGCAAACTTAAGAGACTGAATGACAGTGCGACTAGCGACTGCGCAGCGCGGGTAGCGCCGAGGCACTGCCGCTTTAAGCACGCTTGTCCATTGTTCGGAGTCGAGCCAATGGTCGAACGCCCGCTCCCTCCACCCAGCCAATAAGGCTCCTGCAAGGGCTGCTGAGCGCCGCCCACTAATCTATATTAAAGGTTCAGGCGCCGCGTGAGTCCCCCACTGGCTGCTCTGAAAAGCCATCTTTGCATTGTTCCCGGACCGGCTCCCGGCTCGCCACAGCCACCTCCGCCGCGCGCCTCCGCCGCGGTCTCCGGCAGCTGCCTCGCCAGAGTCCTTGAACTCTTGCTTTCTCTTTCCCCCGCTGTACCGAACCACCAGCGTGCCCCACCATGTCAGACGCGGCCGTGGACACCAGCTCCGAGATCACCACCAAGGTGAGCTGGACGCCGCCCGTCCCCTCGGGGTCCTCACGCCGCCGGAGCGGTGCCGGACGCGCGGCCGCCGGTCTGTTCGCCATTGGCCGCTCCCGTCCGGAGCCCCGTGGCTGCCCGGTCCGTATGTGCGGGGGAGGGGGCGGGAAGTGCCGCGGGCACCGCTGCGGGCATCCTGGTGCCCGTCAGGGAGTCGGCCGGGTCGGGGCCGGGACCAGCGCGGCAGCGGAGCCCCGGCCGCGTCCCCTGGAGCTTGGCCTGCGAGGGGTCGGGGAGTCTGCAGGGGAGCGGGGCTCGTCTGTGGGTCGCCGGTCGGCCGGCGCGGCGCACGGAAATAACTTTGGAAGTGGAGTGTGTCGGGGTCGGAAGTGAGGCGCGTGTGCGGGAGCGGGCTGCCGCGGGAAGTGGAGGCGGGCGCCCGCCGGCCGCGTTGTTCTTTGTTCCGCGCCGCCGCGGGCTTTCGCGCCCTGCCGCGGGCTGCTGTGGGTTTTGCGGACCGAGCCGCGACGGGGCGGGTGGTGCGGCGACTAGGACGTCGGGAGCGGGCTGGAGGCGCGGGTGCTGGCGCCCCGAGCTCCCTCGGGCGAGCGCGGCCACCGCTGCGGGCGTCCCCCGCCGCGTAGACTGGCCAGGCGGCGGCCCACGCGTCCGAGAGGAGGAAGCGGAAAGGGAGGCGGCGCGCCGGGAACTCTGGCGCCCCGCGCCCCGCGCCGGAGCAGCCCGGGGTGTCCGGCCCTTGGGCCCGGCCACTCGCGCGGTAGCGCCCGAGTCGCGCGCGGCGCGGGCTGCACCCCGTGCCAGCGCGGGGTCTGGCGCGAGTCACCTTGGCCTCGCCTCAGCCCGACTGCCCCTGGCGTCACCTTCGCCTCTTCCCGGGGCGACGCCGCGGGTGGAGCGAGCGCGAGCCTGCGCTCTGAGGGCCTTTCGCGTCCCCTCCGGGCCGCCGGGGGAGCTGGCTTGGGGCGCCCCCACCCCCGGCGCGGCCTCTGCTGCACCGGTGAATTCCCGCGGGGCCCGGGAAGCGCGCCGCCCACGGCCCGGGAGCCGGGGCGCTCCGGCCGGTCTCTGCGGAACCGCGGCGCTAGACGCCGAGGCGTGCGGGGGCGCGTCCGCGGGGCCGGAGCGGCCCGGGAGCCGGGTCTCCTGGGCCCGCCGCGCTCGGCCGCCGGGCCACGTGCTCCCCGAGCGCGGTGCGTGCCGAGGCCCGCGCGCCCAGGCCGCCGGGCGGTGGTGCGCGCCTGCGCGCCGCGACCTCCCCGCCCCCACCGCTCCCCGGGGCTGCGGCCGCCAGGGGGCGGGAGTGCGGGAGCCGCCCGAGCGGGCCAACAGGTGCTCGGCTGCGGGGTCCGGACTCTGGCTGGACGCTGTGGGCGCCGGCGGAGAGCGGGCGGGGTCGCGTGAGGCGGGAAAAGTTCGGCCGCGGCGGCTGTTGGCGGCGCGGGCTGTCGCTGTCGTTCCCCGCCGCCCCGCTCCTGCGGGCGGCTGTGGCGGCAGGCGGAGCCCGCCAAGGGGCCCGGCGCCCCGCGCGCCCGCCCGCCCCGCCCCCGCGCGCCGCGTTTGTTTACGGCCGGCGCAGCGCCAGGCTGCCGCTCCCGGGCGCGGGCGGCGGCTCGGGTCCCCGGTGACCGGCCGGGCCAGGGCGCGTCTGCGGGCGAGCTGCTTGCCCTTTTGGGTTCCTCGGAGCCTCATTGCGTCCCGCTTCCCTCCGAAGGACTTGAAGGAGAAGAAGGAGGTTGTGGAGGAGGCGGAGAACGGCAGAGACGCCCCCGCGAACGGGAACGCTGTGAGTGCGGGCGGGCGGACGGGGGGCGGGCGGCGTCCCGGGCGTCCCGGGCAGGGCTGACGGCCGTGTGTTCTGTGCAGAACGAGGAGAATGGCGAGCAGGAGGCCGACAACGAGGTAGACGAGGAGGAGGAGGAAGGTGGGGAGGAGGAAGAGGAGGAGGAGGAAGGTGATGGTGAGTAGTATGGGGGGCTGAGTCCCTCGGGAAGGGGCGACCAGGCATCGTGGCGGGGCTCACCTGACTTTGCCCTCCTAGGTGAGGAAGAGGACGGAGACGAGGACGAGGAGGCAGAGGCAGCTACGGGCAAGCGGGCAGCTGAGGACGACGAGGTAGGTCCGGGCCACCCTCTCGCCTCCACACCTGTCCTGAGGCTCCTCGTGGGGACAGCAAGCAGGTTGGGTCGGGAGGTGCTGCGCTGTGGGTGTTGGCGGCACGGGAGCCCCGGTGACCACGGTCCTTTCTGCCCAGGACGACGAAGTGGATCCCAAGAAGCAGAAGACCGACGAGGATGACTAGACAGCAGAAAAGGAAGAGTTAACTAAGAAAAAGGCCACCGTGACCTATTCACCCTTCACTTCCCGTCTCAGAATCTAAACGTGGTCACCTTCGAGTAGAGAGGCGTCCGGCCGTCGCGGCGGCAGCGCCACCAGCAGACAACACCGCTCTCCACCAACGCCCCACCGAAACCACACGTGAATTTGCAACAGGGAGGAAAAAGAACCAAAACTTCCAAGGCCCTGCTTTTTTTCTTAAAAGTACTTTAAAAAGGAAAATTTGTTTGTATTTTTTATTTACATTTTATATTTTTGTACATATTGTTAGGGGTCAGCCAGTTTTGATGATCACGGATGACCAAACCAGCCTTCGGAGCGTCCTCTGTCCTACTTCCGACTTTACTTGTGGTGTGACCATGTTCATTATAATCTCAAAGGAGAAAAAAAACCTTGTAAAAAAAGCAAAAACAACAACAAAAAAAACAATCTTATCCGAGCATTCCAGTAACTTTTTTTGTGTATGTACTTAGCTGTACTATAAGTAGTTGGTTTGTATGAGATGGTTAAAAAGGCCAAAGATAAAAGGTTTCTTTTTTTTCCTTTTTTTTGTCTATGAAGTTGCTGTTTATTTTTTTTGGCCTGTTTGATGTATGTGTGAAACAATGTTGTCCAACAATAAACCGGAATTTTATTTTGCTGAGTTCTAACAATGCCGTGTCGAGCCTGGTTCTTAAGTGTTGGCTCCTTCCGGGGTTCTGGGGAGGGAGTGGGAGAACCCTGGGTTCGGGTTTGAGGATGTTCTGGTGCTGGGCGCTGAGCTGCTCTTGCTGAGACAGTCTCCTGGCTGGCGTGATCGTGGCTGCCTCAGACCCCTGGGTGCTGGGGCCACCTCTTCACCTAGCCGTGCGGCTGGCCAGGTTAAGGACCCAGTGTGCTGGGGCTCCCTGGTGCAGTCACTGCCGAGAGTCCCAAGGGTCCTCCTGCTGCCAAGCCTGGGCTTCGGAGGTCCGTGGGGGCTGAGCACGGGTTTTGTGCTGCCTCGTGGTGCCCTCTGGTGGTAGCGGCGCTCACTGCTCCTTTGCGATTGCGGGGCTCGAGGTAAGTCCTGCGTCCTCACATCTGGGCGGCGGGGGTGGGGGTGCGGCTCCCGGAGAACGATGACCCTGCAAGTGAGCAGGCGGAGTCGGCCTCAGCGATGGCGCTGCTGCCCCTGGAGACCGTGGTGGAGTGTTCGTGTGCTGCCCGTGCAGGGTTGCCCGCACCTTGGGTGGTTCGAGGGAGCTTGGGGATGCGTATCGTGAGCAAGCTCCCTCCCCTGCCAGTGCTGGCTAGCCTCTGTCTTCTGCAGCTTTCCTGGTCCTGAGGCCCCACCCGTTGCCCTAGAGACCTTTCCAGATACCCAGGGCTTAGGGAGGGTCCAGGAGGTGGGGCAGGTTTGTAATCTCAGGTCCTGTACTCTGGAGGCTGAGGCAGGAGGGTCCTGACCTGGTTAGTAAGCAAGACTGCGTCCAGAAATAAAAGCCTGCAGATGTAGCTTCGTGGTAGAACGCGCCTGAGGCCTAACCAGTTCCCAGCACCCACATAAAAGCAAAACGCTGGTATAATTTTTTTACAGTTCCAGAGTGTTTAGCCACCTTGGGGCTCATACTGCACACTTTGGGCGTCATAGACAAGGGAACCTGTGGTAACCAAGAAGGGCTTCCCTGGGGAGGTGGCACTGAGGGAACCTTAGGGGAAGGGGCAGGGTACAAGTCGTCTCACCCTGGACCCCAGGAAGGACTCAGCCACATTAACAGGGGCCTTCAATCTTCTCTACAAAATGGGGGCAGTTGTGGGGACTGGCAGCCTTTCCAGTTGCCCTTGATGCCCTCATCCACCTGGTTCCAGCAGCCACCCCTCGCTGCAGCAGAGAATTGTCCCTAAACTGCCCTGTCTGCACCCCGGAATACACTGTCCCCTAGTCTTGGACCTAGCACACAGCCTAGGAACCCGCCTAGTGGGTTCCGAACGACCTTGACCGCGCTGCCCAAGTCCCCTCCCCTGGCCTGGCCAGGGCCGCTCCAGGTTGGAGGAGGAACAGGGGACGGGCGCCCTCTGGTGGCCCAAGAGGGCCTGCAGCTCTCTTCGGTCTGGCTCTGGAAATAGCAATTACGTGGGCCCCAGGCGGGGGCGACCTTAGCCGGCTCTGCTCTGCCGGGCCAACAGCGCTTCCTTTCCGCGCTGACGCGGGCCAGACACGGGAGCATCGTTCCGGTGCCTTCCCTGCGGGCAGCCAGCTTCCATTCAGGGCCAGAGCGGGCTCTGGGCTGGCTCCAGGCGTCAGGGGTCAGCGTGGCTCCGAGTCGCTGAGGTCCCCAGGGCCTGGCACGCGCCTGTGTTTAGATGCCCCGGGTGTGGCAAATCCCAGGACCGCCCCTGGGGACAGACGCCGGAGCTCAGGACTCCGCCCGCCTTCTCTGGTGAGGACGGAGTTCACCGGCAGGCTGCTGCTCCAGGTCCCGGAGGGCTGATGCAGAGTCCCAGGTTCCCCGACACTCCGTGGTCTCCTGGTGACAGCTGCCTCGTGACACCCTTCCATCCCCAGGCCAAGACGCAGGTGTGCTCGCATCTGCCCCTTGTGGACCTCTTCTCCAGAGACCTTGCCACCAGCCCTGCTACCCATAGTGACAAGAGAACCAGGTGGTCCACTGAGACAGTCTCATCTTTTTTTTGTACCGGAGTTTGAACTCATGACCTTGCGCTAGCCAGGCAGGCGTTTATGCCACTGAGCTATCTATCTCCCCGGCCCCAACCCCATCATAATGCAGCGTGCAGGGCAACCCCTCAGGCTCTTCGGCCTGAGCAGATGCCTACAGCAAGCAGCTGGAAGGCACACGGGACATCTGCTGGTTTGTCACCAACGACTGTCCCTCTTGGGGACAGTCACCCGAAGTTCAGTTCCCTATTTGCACTCTCCAGCACTAGAACCTGTGACTTCCTTCTGAACAATTAGTGCCCTGCCCTGGCCACTGATTGGCTCAGAGATAGCACGTGACTGTAGTCATCCAGTCAGGATGATCCCCGGGATTCTTAGGTCTCTTTTTTTTTTTTTTTCCCCGTTTTAAATTTTTTTAAAGTTTATTTTATTTTCTTTTTTCTTTTTTTTTTTATTTTTTAAATTTTATTTATTTATTTATTTGTTTGCTTGTTGTGTTTGTTTGTTTCTTTTTCTATTTATTCATTTTGTGGCTGGCTCAGCCTGCCCTGGTGGTGGCGCTGGCGCAGCATGTGGTGCCGGGGATCGAACTGCAGTCCCCGCAGTTGCCTGAGCCCTCCCAAGCAGGTGCTTTAGACCACTGAACCATCTCGCCGGCCCCT
>PVKN010039645.1:0-10788 GCA_004027915.1 Capromys pilorides
AGGGATGTAGCTCAGTGGTAGAGCACTTGCCTAACAATGGAAGGCCCTGAGTTTAACTTCCAACACCATACACAAAAAAGTAACAAAAGATACGTTCAGTAAAAGTTGGTTCATGAAAAACAAAACAATGCAAAAAAATCCTGAGAAGTGGACATAACAACAGACCATCTACATGACTAAGGATTTAAAGATCAGGATATGAGTTATTAGCTATATGGTCCTGGAGCAATTCCCACTCTCTTTGTTAGCAAAGAGTATGTCTCCTGTTTATCTCTTTGTGTTTATGTGACTATCTTATTAAATATTATATATGAAAATGCATTCAGAACTGTAACAGACTGCTCTAATGTAAAACCCTACTTACTAAGTAAGTAGCCTTACTTTGCTCTGCTACCATCCCAGAAATGTTGTGGAACATGATCTAAAGCAGCCATCTGTATTTTAAGTATTTGTGATTCTAGATCAGTTGCCTCCCAAGGTGAGATGCACATGAGGTATATCCATTTATATGTAGATGTTTCTCCAAAGCCTCATGCACTCAGAGGTGGGGCTTGATGATGGTGACTGGATTAAGAGGGTACTAGAGGTGATTTGCTGTTAAATTGTGGGCCTGGCCCTGGAGCAGGTCACTAGGGCCTGAGCTGGAAGAGTGTATCTTTCTCTTCCACTCCTCTTTTTTCCCATAGTATAAGCAGCTCTATAAAACTTCTAAAACCTCTGAGCCATGTAACTCTCTCTTTCTTTAAGTTGCTGGCCTAAGGTATTGCATTTCAGTGACAAATATGAACTAAGACATGAGGCTATGCAATTACACAATAAATAGGAAAAATATAAGAACAAGATTCATAAAGTATCTCACAATAATTAATTACCAGCTATTTATTTTATGAAGGCATATTACAGTATTCAAAGTGGGCAAGAACAAGAAGGGGTGACTGTTTAGATTCTTTTAGAAGGGTTCACTTGTGTGTCACTTTTAAGCAAGTGCAAGCTACTTCTGTATGACAGGAACTGATTCAGCATGAGGAACTGATATCAGAGGATGGCAGAGCCTCTTCTCTTCAGAAGTCCCATGCCAGCCTCTCTCCACATGCCCCCTACCTCCTCTTCTCACCTTTTCCCCTTTCCTTCCCCAACAGAAGGATGTGGAGACAAGGCAGAGGACATCCTGGAGGGATGAAAAGAAGAGAACCATCACAGTTCCTTTTACTTCCCCATTGCAAGCTGTGCTGCTGAGTTAAAAATATGTAATTTAGTCTCCAAATCTATTTCAACCCCTGCCTGGCCTACTGAGCAATCACAAATCATCCAGTTTCAATTCAAATCTTTGCTTTTAGATTTATTTTAAATGGAACACAGCAAACTTGTATAAACAGATAAAAAGTAAATGTTCCACAAAGAGTAGAAGGAGGATTAAAGGAACCAGGAAGCCAATCCATATTTATAATGTACCAGTCAAAATCTGAATTGTTTTCATCTCAGTTTTAAAATGCCAAACTTTCTGAAAAGTATAAAATGTCATAGGAGGAATCAAACTTGTACCACCTGGGAGTCTCTATCAATGAGATTTCTTATTATTTTTTTGTGGGGCACTTTTACTATTTCACATAAACAGATAATACATTTTCTATAGATGATAATTGCTGAGCCCCTGTCACATTTCTAACACTATAAATTTATAGAATGACCCACTTTTAAAAAGTGAATCACATCTACCACAAATATTTATGAGCAGAGTGGCACACACACACACACACACACACACACACCCTAACACTGTACTACATAGTAAATAAATGATCATCTGCTAACCCTCAAAGTAGAGTTAATTCTACACAAAGCTTTGAAAGCATCTCTAGGTGAATAGTGCAGATTACTTGGCAATGACAAGTAAGATGACTAATAATGCCCTGGAGAGAGACAGCCGTATTATAGTTAACCAAACTCCAGTAATGGCTTACATGGATTATTTTCACTGAGTTTATTGTCTGTGTAATAGGATAGAGTACATGGAAGAAGCAATCCATCTACAGTGGATTTTAATTATAATTTGCTTTATAATCAAATGGGCAAACATTGTTTAACCTTCAGCATTTAATAACAAAACCATATAGCTCCAGATATAACTTTTCTTTTTCATTTAGGTTTAGGAATATCAATCTGCTGATGATATTTAAACTACCTAGGAGTTGATACTTTGAAAAAATAGTATTTTCTTGAAATGTCAGGATTAAAATCTCTCTGGGCAGTTAAATTCTCTTTTACTGACATAGTTTTAAATGGTATCTTATCATCTGAAACATTCCCCATAAAACTATTTTTGATCTAAAATGACAGCCTCCCAGTCACTAAGAAAAGATCATACATTGACAAATGATTCACTTCTCTAATAAAATCTCTTTCCAAATTTGCATGAAAGTAGATGCAGTGTGTGCAACCTCCCCCCAGAGTGGCAGTTCTCATCCATCCTTATCACTGTCAGTTCACAAATATTTAATATCTCAGTGGATTCCCATACTTTTTAAATTAAGTCTACAACAAAGTGGTTTAGAATTCAGAAGATAGGATTCCAGGCTATCATACTATGGTACATGCCTTTGTAAATGTATTCTCATCCTAGTGTCCCTATCTGTTTAATAAGAAAAAGGCATTATATATACATATATAATTATCAGTGCTACTCTCTCAAACTCTTATTTTCTCTCCAGTGACTCTTTCTGACCTGGACGCCATTTCTTCTACCTGGTTAGAGGCTTCCACTCACCCACCATCTCTCCTCTTACATACATACTCAATAAGAAATGTTAAATGCTTCCTTGCCTCCAGTATTATGTAATATTCATCACATCACATAGTATCTGATGCCATCCTCATGTAAATGGTTCTGCCTTTTAAATACACAACGCAATCTGGATTCACACCCTGTTCCTGCCATTTACTGATTGTAAACTGGATCAGGTTCATTAGCTTTCCAAGCCTTGATATCTTCATTTGTAAAATAAGGAATGAAACGGCTTTCTTTTGGACTTGTAAGAGTTTAAGTAACATGTGTAAAATGCCAGATTGAAATGAAAATATTAGTGATTGTCATTACTGTTACTACTACTGATGCTCCAAGAACATCAACTCCTTCAGGATAGAGTCTGCCTATGTTTTATTCTCAGTTCATTCGCTGGAAGTGAGAAAAATCAGTGCAGCAGTGGGAGTAACAAGGACTTTATCACCAGAGGATGTGGGCCAACCCATTCCTAGTATCCTAGCAAATCATTTGTCCTCACTGAAGTAACTGAGAGGCTGTTTGAGGTGAACAAGTATGTTTTAAGGTTTCGGTCAACTTAACGCAGAGTACAAAGCTTGCCACATAGGTTCCATTAGAGATTCAAAGGAAATTTTAAGAGGAGAGAACAGTTCTGGCAGTGAATAGTTCTGTCAGAGCCTGTGTCATATTTGCTGAATGAAGAACTAAGCTGAATACTTGTAACCGCAAAGGGCTGGGAGGGAAACAAATGCCACCTCCCCAAAGAAAGTGAGAGAGCAGAACAGGCAAGGTCTGGGTTCCCTAGCAGGGCAGGCAGCTTCGTGGCCCAGATTCCTGTCCTAGGTACAGCTTTTGGCAGGCCAAACTCTTGGCTGAGGAAGGGACACGTGGAAGGACAGAAGAGTTGGGCTCCGCTGTCTCCTGTGAGCCATGAACCACTCTGGCCAAACTGGCTAGAAGAAGGCAAGCTCCTTCTCAGGGCGCAGGGCAGCAGGGTGGCGGGCGGCTGAGCACTGGATTCTCATTTCTGTCTCTGCCTCCTCCCCATCCTCCTCCACCCTGCAGTCAGGTCTCTGGAGGTAATTAGTGTGGAGGAGAGGCAAGGCTCCTGAGCGGGTGGGGAGATAGGGAAGTGAGCGTGGAGGCGGTCTCCTTGTCACAGGTCTCGGTGAAAAGACAGAGGAAGAGAGGGAAGAGGGGTGGTGGGAGTTCATTTCTACACGCAAGGTATACCGAAAACTATTCACACAGACAGAATCAGAGAGGGACAGACAGGACACACTTGAGCGTTTGAAGCAGTCCTACCCCCAAATCCAGGACGCAGCCTGTTGTCATAACCATCGAGCAAACTGTCCAGGATGCGGGTAAAATTTTCCGGGCACAATTTCTCCTCCTTTTCGTTCTCTCCTGGGGATTCGTTTAAACTGTAAGCGCACACAAAAAAAGGAAACAGGCGGAAAGGATTATTTTAAGAAAGCATCTAAGAACAGGTGGAAACTGGTTTGTCTTCTAGGGAAAGAGTCCTTTGCCCAAACTAGAGGCAGCACTGGGGTGGCGAGTGGCAGGGGGCACACAAAATGGTCCCGAAAAGCACATCCCCTAGTCGGGCAGCATGCACCCCAATACCCACAGGCATGCTATGCTCTACACGGTCGCAGCAAACCTTGGCTTCAGCCCATAATGTTGTAGTGAAAATAGAAAGGTCTGCTTCGCTCCAGGAGGGATGGGTGGTCAGACGGGCGGGAACTGGACACTTCTGCACCTTCCCTACGCCCCCAGGACCCCAGGGAACTCACCAGGCCGCCTGGCACAGAACGTGCAGGAGGACGAAACTGACCCCGAGGCACAGCGCGATCGCGGGTACCTTCTTGGCAGAAACCATCTTTGCAACATGCCATACTTTAAGCCTGTTCACGGTTCCAGGCTCTCGAGATGCCCTGAGCAGGGTGCGGGGTGAGGGCAGAGTGCCTCTCGCGGCGTGCGCACACTCGCGCTCACACTCGCCCGCGCTCACACTCGCCCGCGCTCCGACAGCCCTAGCTGCGGTGGGCGTGTGTGTGCACGCGGGCCAGGGGAGGCGGAACCTGCCTTCCCTCGCCCCCTCCTTTTCTCGCTCGCTCGGCGTTCTGTGTGTATGTAGAGCTCTGTATACTGCTCGGCACTCTTTCGTGCCCGCACCGGTGAGGGTCTGGGATTAACACCGGCGCGCCTGCGCCTCAGAGCTGGACAAGTTTGTTCCAACCTGTAACTCTGGGCACCAGGACCTGAATTCTTCATCCCCTCTCCACGTCAAATCCCCCAACCTTAATAAGGTCCCCTGCCACTGCGACGCTAGGTTTCTCTGTCTCCCTCCTACGCCCCTCCCTTCGGAATCTCTCCGTCAGAGTTCTCTGGCTGGGTTGTGCGAGAACTTGTTTGTACCCATTATCAGGGCTGGACGTGGAGAAAGGGTAGGTCAAGATCGCTGGGCTTCGAGTGGGCAGTGGTGAGATCAGGTCAAGTTTGAGTCCCTCTCTCTCAGTTCCTGAGAGATGGGGCGGCGGTTTGCAACGATGAGACTCCTCTTGGTTACAGGGGTTACAGCTCCCTAGGAGGACTGTCGCCAAACTGTTAGAAAGTGAGCTCCAGCCCTGCGCTGCAATCGAGGCATTTGCCAAGCTATTGTTTTAAAGATACCAAATTTCTTTCTCTACCCACCCCCAGCCAGCGCATGTCTGCCCTGCACTTTGCTGCTTCATCCTTTTCTGGAGGGGAGGAAAGAGATGAAGATGCCATACCTCAGGTCAAAAGCTCTTTCCCTTCTTGAAATCCACTACTCCTTCAGAAAGCGGTTGACAGACTTTGAAGCCACCGATATAAGGAGAGGATGGCTGGGCACAAACCGAGGAGGAAGACAGAAAATGTGAGAGTAGGGGAGAAATGCATAGATTAAAATCGAAGGAGAAATCTCCAGTTATGACTCAAAAGGAAGACTACGCACTCTGCATGTAGGGTTTTATAGACCCAAGGTGAGTACTTTCAACGGAAGTTTCTAAACCTTAAGCATTGGCTTCAATGGGTGCAGTGTCTTTCCTATGACTACTTAAGCATGCGGAAATTTTCCTAGAATGGGCTAGTGATATAAGTCATTTCCGTAATACTAGATGCCTATAACTGGACACCAATTACTCTGTTCTTTTTAGAGCTTTAATGATTCGTTCAGACGTTGACGAATACTTGGCTGCTCTCTCCCATGGGAATATTACCTAGAGAAGAGTTTTGAGGTTTCATTTGCTTTTATCTCCTGACTGAAGTTCTCTGTAGAAAACGAAGCCAGCCAGGAGATAGCTCAGTAGAATAAGTGCTTGCCTGGCAAACACAAGGTCCTGAGTTCACTCCCCAGTATCACACACACACACACACACACACACAGTCAAAAGTGTCCATAGCTATAGCAGTGAGGGCTGTGTGTGCTCACAGTATTCTATATTTTGCACTGCTGCCTTCATGAAATGTATTACATTTCATCCTAATTCCATCTGTAACGTTCTACTCACAGACTATAACCACGTTGAGGCTCAAACTTGGTAATTTTTGCTTAACTGTATTTGTCTTTTTACAGTATATAGTATATTTTATATTTTATGTTCACAGATACTTACTGAATGAACAATTAAATCAGTGAATCACTTGTTCTCAGACCCATCTTATTAATTCAAATGAAATTCAACCTCTCTCTTTGGGGAAAAACAATTGAGGCACTAATGTAGCTCATAAATATGCCAGAAAAGCCCTTGTCCTTACAAATTCTCTTCATCAAAATCTCAGGGTATATTGTTACAGTACCTTAAATATTATTTCTCCAATCTTAATACTTTCCTACGCTTTTAAAAACTGACAATTTCCTAACAATGTTCCCTACAATTTCCATTTAAATAGGATACATACATATAAAAAAATCAAGAATAACCTTAGAAAAAATAATTTTGCATATTTTATTTTTATTGCATTTAATAAGAAATAATAATGTGACAGTTTCAAGCCATGTTAGTAGTACATTTCCAGTATTTGATACAATGGAATTTGCCTATTTTAAAAAATAAATTCCTTTAAAATTTCAATTGACCGGGTCCAAAAAAAATAAAATAAAAATAAAACATTCAGTTTGACACATGTGAAACTAATCCCTACAAATACAAGAGCACATTCCTCCCAGTGAGGCTATTTCTAAGTATATGACTGTGAACAGTGTTTAATTTAAATTCAGGTGAAGGCATTACAAAGTCACTACATCTCATTTTACTTTCACAGCTATTCATTTATGCAATAGTAACATTGTATTATTTAGGAAGTTGTATGTTGTATTTTTCTGCCATAAAAGCATGTTGCCTGACAATGTGAGTCTACTTTTTAAAAAATTCCAATAGTCAAAAACATTCAGTTTGCTTTCATTTTAAAAATCACTTAATAGTCTATGATTTTTGAGATTTTTAAATCTTTTACTTATTCATTTTCTTGGTACAGGGTTTTGCTATGCAGTTCGGACTCGCATGTGGTGCTGGGAATTGAACCAGGGTCCTTTCACTTGCCAGGCAGGCACTTAGACTACTGAGCTATATCCCCAGTCCCTGCCACTGGTTTTTATATAAATACTTATACATATCCAGGATTGTAAAACGGTTTATCTGAGTGTCTGTTCTCTGGTGCACAAAATATGAATGTGTTAAAATAATACCCTTAACTTCCATAAGTCTGATTAGTTTGTCTGTTCAAATTTAAAGTGCCTTACCTATAAATGTTATGTCAAGAAAATCCCATTTAAAAAATTTGACAATTGAGAGATTCACTTCTGATTTGGTGGGATGTGAATAACAGCTTGCTTTACCACTAAAATCTTAGTATAGCCATATCAGAGCTCATAATCCCTAAGAAGTAAAACACAGCTCTTCTAACTGTGCTCATTTTCTTGTGGGGCTGTTCATCAGATTTTTAAAAACTATAGACAACCGTAGTAAGGATTAAGGTTTTAATACAATAGTTGATGCATTTAATGAAACAGACAAACCAGTGAACAAGTAATTTGAACTGATATGTGATAAACACCTCAACTCCTATTTATAGGCTCCCCCACAGTTCTATAGGCTATTTCATAAAATTTATGCATGCTTTGTCACCATTCAGTCCCATTTATTTTCAATTTATCAAATGTACAGCCACCTTGGTAAATAAAATTTAGGGCATGTAAGTGGAACTGCCTCCAACAGACAGGCCTGGTGTGGAACCCTATGGCAGAACTCCCTGCAGAGAGGCTAGAAGCAAGACCCATCTAGCTGATCCAGGAGCAGAACATCTTGCCAGAGTGGCACAGTGGGTTCACCTCCATGGGCTATAGAAGAAAGAAGGGACCATAGCATCCAGACCCAAGCTATGTTCAAGTTTCAACTTGGTAGATCTTGACTTGGTGCTAAAGTCTACCAAAGCTCTACACCAAGATTTTGAAGACAGTGATATAAAAAACCACAAAGGGAAGGTGCAAAATGCATTCTCAGGCTCTGAGCCCACCCTTAACAAATGCAGGAGACAATAGCATAGAAGAAATTGGAAATCACACACCTGAAATATCTGAAATAATAGAGTCAGAAGTAGAGAAACAACCGCAGAGAAGTATAGAGGAAATCAGATCAGAAATAATTTCTGAGATCTGTGTAGAGCCCAAACAGGTGTCTATATTACACTGGATGGGTTTTGTTAAGGTGGTCAAAAATAAGGTCTAATGTAAGAGGTACCAAGCGAAGTTTAGAAGATGATGAGAGGGAAAAACTTATTACTATGCTACAAAATGCTTGGTAACGCAGGACAAAAATAAGTACAACATACCTACATACAGGATGACAGTTCATGTAACTAACAGAGATATCATTTATCAGATTGCTTATGCCCCTATTGAAAGAGATATGATAGTTTGTGCAGCATATGCACATGAACTAACAAAATATGGTGTAAAAGTTGGCCTAACAAATTATACCACAGCATTTTGTACTGGTCTGCTGCTGGCCTGGATAAGATCTGTAAAAGCCAGATGAAGGTGACTAGTGATGAATACAATGTGGAAAGCATTGATGGCAAACCTGGTGCTTTCTCCTGCTATTTGGATGCAGGCCTTGCCAGAACTACAACTGGCAGAAAAGCTTTTGGAGCCCTAAAGGGTGCTGTGGATGGAGGCTTATCTATCCCTCACAGTACCAAATGATCCCCTGGTTATGATTCTGAAAGGAAGGAGTTCAATGCAGAAGTACATAATGCATCAGAATGTTGCAGATTATATGTGTTACCTAATGGAAGAAGATGAAGATGTTAGAGAAAACAGTTCTCTCAGTACATGGAGAGCAATGTAACTCCAGACATGGAGGAGATGCATAAGAAAGCTTATGCTGCTATAGGAGAGAATCCAGTCTATTTAAAGAAGCTGAAGAGAGAAGTTAAAAAGAAGAGTCAGAACAGTCCCAAAATGTCCCTGGCCCAGCAAAAAGATCGAGTAGTTCAAAAGAAGGCAAGCATCCTCAGAGCTCAGGAGTGGGCTTCTGAGAGATAAAACAAATTTCTATGAATATCTTTCAGATAAAGACCAATAAACTTATTCACCAAGCAAAAAAAAAAAGAATTTCTGAAGTAAAAGAGAAATAATAACTATAATGAAAGAAGTACTAAGTGCTTCTAAAGAAGACACTGATAAAAAAGATAGAAGAGAACACAGAAATGATGGAATCCTTGAATGAGCCATACAGGAAAGAAACAGAATGCATAAAGCAGATTCAAAGTGCTATATAAGAAATTAAAACCTTAATCACAAGCAGGCAAAACTGCTTGAGTGCAAGCAAAAAATAGACTTTCAGACCTTGAAGACACCATTGCAGGTAGTGAAAAGAAAAGAAAAGGCCTCTTAAAAGGAACTAAGATGCAGGAAAAAAATAATTCAACGTCTGCAATATGATGCAAAGATGAACAACATAAGAATAATAGGCATCAATGAGAAAGAAGGAGTCTGTACAAATAATATAAAAAGAATATGGAGAGAAGTAATAGCAGAAGACTTCCCAAATAGGGGGAAACAATTGGACATTCAGGTAACTGAAGTATGTAGAACTCCAAATAATATCAACCCAATTAAAACCATACCCAGACATATAACGATCAAGGTCCCAGAAATTCAGCACAAGAATAGTATACTAAAAGCCACTGGAGAAAAGAAACAGATCACATTTAAAGAAAAACCTGTCAGAATAATGGCAGATTTCTCCTCACAACCATCAAGTCAAGAACGGCATGGAGCAAAGTACTACAAGTCTTACAAGAAAGCAAGTTCCAATCCAGAGTGATATACCCTGCAAAACTCTCTTTTATGGGAGTGGGAGAAATGAAATACTTCCATGATAAAGAACAATAAAAGAATTTCATGATGACAAAGCCAACCCTACACAGACTATTTAAAGATATTCTGTAAAGGGATCAAGATGACCACAACCCCATAAAGGAGAATGGAAGGAACCCACCAAATAGGGTAAACAATTAAACACAAGAGAAAAAGAGGTATACAATAGCAGTCTTTCAATTATTCTTTTGTATACAGCAGCAAAGTATTTCCATCAGTATACTCTACAAATGGACTTCCAAACTCTGTGGTTCATGATCCTGTCTGGATCTGCAGGATGGATATCAAGGAAATAACAGGAGCTCAGTCATACAAGTGACAACTGGCCACCAGTAAGCATCATGGACCCTCTCCATGTTGATGACATACTAGAACTTTGTGCAATATCCTATCCCCAAACTGATAGAAGTGCTGGTCATATATTTGCCATTCCAGCATTTATGTCATGTTTTAGTCTTAATAATTCTTTACTATCACAAAAACTTTCTTAGTTGATATTGTTGTATAAATTAACCTATTCAAGTACTATGGGAGTACTCTAAATTGATCATAGATTAATACATATGATACACATTATTCTGGTCTCTTGGTTGAACTCGTGATTTAATTTTAATTCTGGAAA
>PVKN010039646.1:0-10851 GCA_004027915.1 Capromys pilorides
GGGGGGGAGACTTGGGAGTAGAAAGGCTGAGCTTTTGCGCTTTCGTAACACTGATGCAGTCTCTTCTCTTCCTGGTAGGAAGCGGAGGGAGGAGTTGGAGAAAGAAAACGATTTCCTCCTTTCTCTGCTGCACCCAGTCTGGCTGCATCCAGCGATCGCTGCCAGCCCTGCAGTCAGAAAACGGGGTTCCTAGACATTACTGCCCTTCTGGCCTAAGGCCTTCAGCGTGGTCAGACACGGGCTGGGCTGGAGTTGGTCATTTCTCGAATTAAGAATGAAGGGCAGTTCCCTCTTTGGGCTCTAGGGAACTGAACCCAGTTCCAGATCACCTATTCCGGAAATGTAACCACAGAGAGGTCTGGGGGCTGGGGATCAAAGCCAATGAAAACACGTTTTAAAATCCAGAGCCTGGGCAGTGTCCCCTGGTCCCTCCTCTGCTTTCTAGGGGAAAAAGCAGAGTCAACCAAGTTTTGCCCAAGTAGAGGCAGAGAGGGAGAGCTTGCAGCAGCAAAGAAAGGAGCTCAACGGGCTAAGGAGGAGGAGGAGAGGTGGAGAGGGGTATTTCAGAGAGGACAGCCTTGGCTTCTCTCCCAGACAGGGAATAAAGGACTAAGTGGGGGTAAAGGGAAACTCGCGGGCAGCTGTAGGGCAGGAAATCTTGGTGAAGAGATTCTTCACTCCTACTCTCCTTCCCAGGAACTCAAGACCAGCACCGCAACAGTGTTCCCGCTGCAGAGGGGCTGCAGGAAGGCTGGGAGGTCTTGGAATCAGCAAGGGAGGGGCGCGAGAGCAGGAAGAGCCTCCTCCCCGGAGCAGCCCCGGCTGTACAAAGTGCTGGTCACAGCGCCCCTTCTGCATCTTCCGCCCCCAGACTGACGAGCCGTGGCGCAAAGCCAGCGCCGAGGAGGCCACCCCCTCCCCCGCCAGGGGCCCGCGCGCTGAGCGTGGCTCTGCACCGACTGAGCTCAGGGGGCGGTGTCTTCGCAATGGAAAGGCGGCCAAGCGGGGGAGGGGCTGGCCTCGGGGACTATAAAGGGGCAGCCCGGTTGCCCGGTTCTTGCACTCGCTGGAAAGCGGCTCCGAGCCAGCGGCTGTTGCTGAGCCAAAGCACACAGCCGGGCGGAGAGGGCAGAGTCCTGCTCTGAGCGAGCTGCACCGCGGCTAAGGCAGACGACCCAGAGTGGCGCCGGGCTCCGGTCTTCCAGTTGCACTGAGCCCCTCTGGCGCACCGGAGCACTTCTGGTTCCTGCAGCGCCTGCCGCGCGGTGCCTCCAAACCGACGCTGGAAGAAAACCTTCCCGCGCGCCATCAGAACCCCAGCGCCTCCGAAGTAACTCTGAGAGCTTCCGCTGTTGCTAGTTCTGCGCTTACTTCCAAAGAATAACAGTATTTGTTCACTTCAACCATTCCGAGAGACAGCAGAGAAGCTGTGCTCTTCTGACCCGAACAAAAGCTCCGCCTTGCTTGGCGCGCTAGGGCACACGGGTTCGGGTGCAGCGAGCAGTCTTTTGAGAGCCGAAGGCACACGCCGGACGGCGACATGGGAAACGCGGAGCGGGCCCCGCGGTCTCGGCTCTCCCAGCCTGCACCCTGGCTGCTGCTACTTCTCGTGGCGACCCCAGTTCTGCTGACCGTGCCTGGCGCGCTCGGGCGCCCTGCGAAGGCGGACGAGGCGCTCGTGCTGCCGGCTTTGGAACGCGCCCCAGGACACGAGACCACGCGCCTCCGCCTGGACGCCTTTGGCCAGCAGCTGCACCTGGAACTGCAGCCCGACCACGGTTTCTTGGCGCCCGGTTTCACCCTCCAGACTGTGGGGCGCAAGCCTGAGCCCGAGGCGCAGCGTCTGGACCCTACGGGCGATCTCGCGCACTGCTTCTACTCCGGGACGGTGAACGGCGACCCCAGCTCAGCCGCGGCTCTCAGCCTCTGCGAGGGCATTCGCGGCGCCTTCTATCTGCAGGGCGAAGAGTTCTTCATCCAGCCAGCTCCTGCCGCCGCTACCGAGCGTCTGGCCCCCGCCGCCGCCGAGGAGGAGCCCTCGGCGCTGCCTCAGTTCCATCTCCTGCGGCGAAAGCGGCGGGGTGGCGGCGGCCCCAAGTGTGGAGTCCTGGACGCAGAGACCCTGCCCCAGAGGGCTGCGGAAGCAGAAGAGGAGGACGCAGCGCGGCGCAGGCCGCTGCGGAACCCGGCGCAGCCCCTCGCGGGACAGCCAGCAGGTAGAGTTTCCCTAGTTTGTCTTACCATTCATCCCCGTCCCCATTTTTCCTACCCAATGTTAATGGAGGTTAAACTCCAGTACGCTGGCGGAAATGTCGGTCTGTTTCGGTTGGTGGACTGCTGAGGGAGTTTAATCCCTGATAGAAGATTTAATTTCATTGGGCAAATAATGAATAACGAAGAAAGCCGAGAAAATCAATGATTTTGTGCAGACCTAAGACAAAGTACTTCAACTGGGAAGGGGAAGTTGGTAACCTGATTCTTTACATCTTCGCTGAATGTGAGCATACACGGCTTCTTTCTGTGCCTTTTCTTTCTTTTTAACGATTTCAAGTGCTCTCTTTGGCTGGGTAGTAGCTTCGCGCTGAGTTTTGTAACTTCTGCTTGCGCCCGGCTTTCAGAGGGCGGAGATGGAGAGAGGGCGAGAGAGCGACAGTGACCTCCGAGCGTGCCTGCAAGCCCGGGCCACTGCCCTACCGTCTGTTCCGTCGGTTTCTGTCTCCTTCCCTTCTTAAGAGGCTGAGTGGGGTAACCGGGCCCCTCGCTAGAACCTGCTTGGGAGGTCTTTGCTCTGCTTGCCCCGCCCGCGTGCCCTCCTACCCCGCCTTCCAGCCTGCGCTCCCCCTCGTGGCCGTAATTCGCTCTCTAGTACTGTGCAAAGTGACCCGCGGCAGATTTTCTGCAGCAATGCCGCTGGCTTGTTCTTTGCAGGGACTGCTATCAAGTTCCTTTCATCCTATCACTTTGTCTTTTTTTTTTTTTTTTTCTTAACTTTCTCACGTGCATCGTTTTAGAATCGCCATTTCTCGGACTGGCCTGCTCCTAGAAGCAGTTCGGTGTCCACAGCCCCGTGGAGAACTTCCCTGGGGATTGGTCTCTTTTCAGTAGCCGCAGGGCTCTTTTCCAAGTAATCAACGTTGGCTGGAGGTGTGAATTTATCTCACTAGGCCAGTGAGAGTGAGCCAATGGACTGCTGGGCAGAGTGGGTGGTCCTTGTGCCCGGAATTGGCCTGAGCGGGGCACCCCAGGGACCCCTGGAATGAAAGCTGAGCAATGCAGGCAGAGATTCCTTCAGGTCCCGCCTCTTGGCCTCAGCCCCAGCCCTGCCCCTGGCCTTCCACGTGGCGAGGGATGATCTCATTCAGCATTGGAGTTCTGGCTGCTCCAGTGAAAGAGTGACTCAGGGCGGCCTGCCCGCTGCTCCTGCTCCAAGCTTTTACTACAGCTGGGTAGTAGGATGTGCATACTGCCTCGTTCTAATTGGAGAATAACAAAGGGGACAAAAAAGAAAAAAAAAAAATCCTCCTTACACACGAAGCATGCTTTAAAAAAAATCATACAAGAGAACAAAAGAAAAAAAAAACTTACAAATAACCATTTCCAGTAAAAATAAATGCAAATATTTTTTGTTATTGAAGTATATTTTGGTTTTATTTGCTTTGACTCATCTAGTTTTCCTTATATACTCTGGGAAGGTAACCATTCTTGGAGAAACTTCTAGTGAACAAACTGTCTCTCTTATTTCTTGACAGGAACTGGAAATGTAAGAAAGAAGCGGTTTGTGTCCAGCCCTCGCTATGTGGAAACCATGCTGGTGGCTGACCAGTCCATGGTAGAGTTCCACGGCAGCGGTCTGAAGCATTACCTTCTCACCTTATTCTCAGTGGCAGCCAGGCTATACAAACACCCCAGCATTAGGAATTCAGTTAGCCTGGTGGTGGTGAAGATTTTGGTTATTTATGAGGAACAGAAAGGGCCAGAGGTGACCTCCAATGCTGCCTTCACGCTGCGGAACTTCTGCAACTGGCAAAAGCAGCACAACCCACCCAGTGACCGGGACCCAGCCCACTATGACACAGCGATCCTTTTCACTAGACAGGTGAGAGCAACATGATTCCAGTCATCATGCCATCCTCCTGGAGAGTTAGCGTGGCCTCAGACAAGACGGAAATAAGGCCTTTCAGCAATATGTTCAGTTGTCTCACAAGTTCTGTTTTATTTAATTCTACTGTAACTTTAGTTTCAATTTTAAGAGATTAGTAACTAAAGTTTGAGTGAAAATCACATAGATCCATCCCAGCTCAGCAATGATGAATGTAGATACTCCATGACGTAGGTGAAGACACATTCTGCTAAAATGTTAACTTCCAAAGCTCAGACTATTCTTTGTAATATAAAGGTTTACTGTTACTTTTTCTAGGACCTATGTGGGTCCCAGACATGTGATACCCTTGGGATGGCCGATGTTGGAACTGTGTGTGACCCTAGCAGAAGCTGCTCAGTCATAGAAGATGATGGCTTGCAAGCTGCCTTCACCACAGCCCATGAATTAGGTAAGTTTATTTCGGAGTACAGGTTAACCTAATTCCCAGATTCTAACTGGTAAAATAATATATTAGAGAGGTAGAGTTTGTATATCCTATTGCTATTTTTTATACTCTGCTGCATTTTAGAACTGTACTATCAGAAATGTTTTCCACTATCTCAAACATCTTTGTTAGATGAAAGGAACATGAGCTATAGATATTTGGAACTTTCCATGGTCCTTTCCACCTTTTGCAAAACAGACATCATAGTTGAAGTTCATTGTTTCTTAAAAGTATTTCTTTGTAGTGAAATAGCACTTTGAGACAAACTCAGTCAAGAGGGAAAAAAAGTGCTACAAATGACCTCTATTTTAGTAAGTGTTTTGGACTGCTTTCTAGGCCACGTGTTTAACATGCCTCATGACGATGCAAAGCAGTGTGCCAGCCTGAACGGCATGAGCCAGGATTCCCACATGATGGCCTCGATGCTGTCCAACTTGGACCGCAGCCAGCCGTGGTCTCCCTGCAGTGCCCACACGATCACGTCATTCCTGGATAATGGTCATGGTGAGATACTCAAGCTCTTCTCTCTAGAGGGTGCTCAGCTTTCCTTCGATAATATTCTACTTAGGGAAACTCTTTGCTGCTGTTTTTGTTTTCCCTCTTTCAAATTTCCTTATCACTGTCAAGATCATAAGAACTCAGCTCTTAATTTCCAGTGAAAGGTAGTGCTTCTAGTTGAATAGCTTCCAAAGTCTGTTCATTCACATTTTGAGCAGAACGATACATTCCTGTCATTGTTAAGCCAGAAATACTTTATTGAGAATCATAACTAAAAATCTAAATTTCCTGGCATTTTTTCCCCATACCCTATACCTTTCAAATTACTTTGTTATACATACTTATATATGATAAATGTTTTGCAAAATCATGCTTTCATTGACTAATTACTGATATTGGTGCCATTTCCCCTGCAGGGGAATGTTTGATGGACAAGCCACAGAATTCCATCCAGCTGCCATCTGATCTCCCTGGGACCCTGTATGATGCCAACCGGCAGTGCCAGTTCACATTTGGAGAGGAGTCCAAGCACTGTCCTGACGCAGCCAGCACATGTGCCACTCTGTGGTGCACTGGTAATTCTGGCAGCCAGCTGGTGTGCCAAACCAAACACTTCCCATGGGCTGACGGCACCAGCTGTGGAGAAGGAAAATGGTGTGTCAATAGCAAGTGCGTGAACAAGACCGACAAGAAGCACTTCAATGTGAGTTTTCTCTGCTGAAGCACATTCGAATCCCTCTATAATTCAGAATTAGAAAAAACAAAGTGATGTTTAAAAGTTTTTGCTGAAGTGTCCCATCTATGTCCACTAACTGGAATGCAACATAGCTTAATTTTAGAATTGATTGTCCCCTCCCCCATTTCTTCTTTTAGAGGACTCTTTGGATAATTCTAACAAGGATGATTTGTATCTTCATTTAGACTCCTGTTCATGGAAGCTGGGGACCATGGGGCCCCTGGGGAGACTGTTCCAGAACCTGTGGTGGAGGAGTTCAGTACACAGTAAGGGAATGTGACAACCCAGTCCCGAGGAATGGGGGGAAATACTGTGAAGGCAAACGAGTGCGCTACAGATCCTGCAACATTGAGGACTGTCCAGATAATAATGGTAAGTAGCAGCGGGTGCCCACTTTGAGTAAGTGGAATAAAGGGGCTGAACCCAAAATAGATGGAGAAAGGTCGGAAACTGACAATGTCATCATATTGTTCTCTTTCCAGGAAAAACTTTTAGAGAAGAACAATGTGAGGCACACAATGAATTTTCAAAAGCTTCCTTTGGGAGTGGACCTGCGGTGGAGTGGACACCCAAGTATGCTGGCGTCTCGCCAAAGGACAGATGCAAGCTCATCTGTCAGGCCAAAGGCATTGGCTACTTCTTTGTTTTACAGCCCAAGGTAGATATTTTATACTTATTTTTTACCCAAGCATAAGGCCTTGGCTTGCCACCTTTTCATGCTACTTTTGTTCTGCTTGCATTACTCTATATATTAATCTTAGTTTAGTTTTAAATTCTAACTTCTGTCCTTCTAAATGTAGTAGCAGCTGCATGCTTGGAATTAGTTATGAGTGAAGCTTAAGACTTTTGCTGTTGCTTAACATTACTCCTTTGTGTAGAAAGAAATGCCCTTTAAAGAAGGAAAGGTTTCTCTTTACAACTAGGTTTCACGTACAACTGTGGTTAGATAAATTATATGTTAACATAGCAACCAGTGGTTTTGAAAAATAGTTTCGGCATGGTCCAAAGTACTTGTTACTGGGTAACTATCGGTAATATGTGCAAACATACTTTTAAAAAGCAATAATTCATGTGTTTGAGCATATGTTTCCAACAAGAAATAGTTGTTCCTGAGAGGCTCAAACTACTTCTAACAAATAAAATGGAATTGAATTTGGTTGAGATTAGCACGTATCATTAGCACTGTAGGCTATGAAAGTATTCCCAAACTGAGATTCAACATTGAGTAAGTGATATATCTATAAAGCCTTTCTGTCGGCAGGTGCTCGCTGGCTGGGGCACTGAGGACACACGAGTCAGCAAGCTGGTAGGGAACTCTGTGCTCCTCCACCTTAGCTATAATGAAGACCCAACGACCAAACCAGTGTTTAAAATTTGCAGTTTTTTCAGGTGTCTGTACTAGTAGGAAAATAAAAAGCCAGAGACAAGGAAAGTGTATGCCACTTTAAAGAACGCTGTTTTAACTAGCCTAGTCCAGAAAAAAGACAAGAGAATGCGTACAGGTACAGCATCGTTTCCTGCCCCGTGAAAGGCTAACGCTGCATATGTGTTATCTTCTTTTCAGGTGGTGGATGGTACCCCATGTAGTCCAGACTCCACTTCCGTCTGTGTGCAAGGACAGTGTGTAAAAGCTGGTTGTGATCGAATCATAGATTCCAAAAAGAAGTTTGATAAGTGTGGTATTTGTGGAGGAAATGGATCTACATGCAAGAAAATATCAGCATCAGTTACTAGTGCAAAGTAAGTTCTAAAATGTGCTCTGAGATCATATAATCTACTTGTAGAAAAATGTATTATAAACAACTATATTTTAAGAGAAGTAATTGACTAGCCAGTGAGTGAAAGACACATTTCTATTTTTCTTGTTTACAGACCTGGGTATCATGATATTGTTACGATTCCCACTGGAGCCACAAACATTGAAGTGAAGCAGCGGAATCAGAGGGGATCTAGAAACACCGGCAGCTTTCTGGCCATCAAAGCAGCTGATGGCACCTATATCCTGAATGGTGACTTTACTTTGTCCACTTTAGAACAAGACATTACTTACAAAGGTGTTGTGTTAAGGTACAGCGGTTCTTCCGCAGCTTTGGAAAGAATTCGCAGCTTTAGCCCCCTGCAAGAGCCCTTAACCATCCAGGTTCTTACTGTGGGCAATGTGCTCAGGCCCAAAATCAAATACACTTATTTTGTGAAAAAGAAGAAGGAATCGTTCAACGCTATCCCCACTTTCTCAGAGTGGGTCATTGAAGAGTGGAGCGAGTGCTCCAAGTCATGTGGACAGGGTTTGCAGCACAGAGTGGTAGAATGCAAAGACATTAATGGGCAGCCTGCTTCTGAGTGTGCCAAGGAGGTGAAGCCAGCCAGCACCAGACCTTGTGCAGAGACGCCTTGCCCACACTGGCAGCTGGGGGATTGGTCTCCATGTTCTAAGACTTGCGGGAAGGGTTACAAGAAGAGAGCCTTGAAGTGTCTGTCCCATGATGGGGGGGTGTTGTCTCATGAGAGCTGTGATCCTTTAAAGAAACCCAAGCATTATATTGACTTTTGCACAGTAGCAGAGTGTAGTTAAACAGTGTCAGTTTTGAGGAAAAGGCAGGGTGGAAGGGCTGGGGCGCTGAAATTAAAGAGTCCTGTAGGGATCCCAGGTATCTTGCCAGTAACCAGTTAGGTATGTCAGTGAGGCAGATGTGTGCATGCGGTTAGATAGAAGTTAGGTCATAAGAATATTCTACCAGTTACAAATTTGATAGGGTAGTTATGAAGTATTAACCCCGGAGCAATGGTAAAGCCACAGAGTTTCATTATTTCTTTTTTTTACACCTATAACAGAAACAATTGTCAAATAAGTCCTACAAGCCCTGTTTCCTGGTACTGATTAAATGCTTTTGAGTCGTGGAGGTTGGAAAAGGTAAATCAAGAAAGATGAGATTTTAAGAGATGATTTACCTTACCTCATTGAAAATGGGGAAAGTTACAAATGGGGTCTTTGACCAGCACCATTTATGGCAGAGAATGTCAGTTTTAAGATCTCAGACTATTCAGCCTGAGGAAAGGTTTAGGTTTATGAAATGAGTCCAGACTCCTTCAGCTTCTCGTGCCATCTCCATCTTTGTAGTGCATTTTGAAGTAGAGAAAATATTGGTATTTATAAAAGTACATCAAGGCTACAAAGGCAGAAAAAGCAGCAGGATACTAAGAGCTGATAAAAATGGAAGGCAAAGTGGTGACCTTGGTACGTCCAACCTACCTTCTCCATGTGTAAGCCTGCTTTGGGTGCACACGTAAGGAAATAATCAGTTTCTCAAGGAAACAATCACACAAGAAAGAATGCGATGCCACAGTGACGCATGGTGGGAAGAGCAGGAACCCAAGGGCTTGGGAACAGTGAGATCATTGTCTCATGGTGGGGACGTTGCTGAGGGGTAGCAGGTCCATTCCTGGCAGCTGATCCAGCAGTCATATCCTGGTGAATGTCTGTTCAGCTCTTCTACTGAGAGAATATGACTTCTTCCATATGTATATAGTAAGATATGTTGCTATAAATTATATGTACTTTATAAGTATGGATTTGTGTGTTCCTTCTAAGAAGGACTATAGTTTGTAATAAATGCCTATATAACATATTTATTTTTATACATTTATTTCTAATGATAAAATGTTTAAATTATATCACTTTTGTTAAAGTGCATATAAAATAGAGTATTTATGCAATATATGTTACTAGAAATAATAAAAGAACACTTTTGAATGTGTATGTCTTATTTTCTGGTGTGGGATTTGACTTTCGGAAGGAAATTCTAAAGAACAAACGTTGAATATGAAAATAACTTTTTTCATAATTTCTTGGGAAATAAGATTGAGTTCCAATGAAATATGTTTCATGTATCCTTGATTTATAGAAGTACTAATAAAAAAGAATTTATGATAACTTTACTGATGTTTGTTACTAATATATTTAATAATATACATCAGTAGTTGGCACACTTCTAAATATTTAAGGATTAGTTAGTAAATATGTAAAGCTTTGTGTATTATACCACTAATGTCACCACTACAACACATTGCTTATTTTTCCCCCCTCTTTCGTACTGGTAATCAAACTCAGGACCTCGCACTTGCCGGGCAGGTGCTGTGCCACAGAGCTACATCCCTGCTTGTGTAGGCATGAAAATAGTGATAATATGTAAATGAAAGCACATGGTAGGTTTTAATAAAATTTATTTACCAAAACAAATGGCAGGCCAATTTTTTTTTTTGCGGGACTAATTTGCCAACCCCTTTTCCTAAATGAGAAGCTGAGTTATAGATGCATTTTGTAACTCATCTATGACATTATGGCTGTAAAACTACATAGAATTAGGCTACTAGGTAGTAAGTGATGTTTCAAATCACATTTGAGACAGACATGGCTAATCAAATCCTCCAAATGTTTCCCCTGCTCTTTGGGAACACAGAAACCCACCCCTTTGTAAATCATATCTTCAATACACAAGCATACATCCAAGACAAAAGCTGACAGTGTTTATACATCATCAACAGATAGTGGATAAAGAACATGGTATTTACACACATCGAGTGCTGTTCTGCTGGAAACATAAACACTGTTTGTGGGAACATGAATACACCCTATGACTACATTATTAAGTGAAATAAGTTGGACACACAAACTCAAAGATAGCATAATATCTCTTACATGAGAAACTCAAATTATGAAGAGCAAAAGAAAAGGGCAAGAGACAGAAGGTTCTCAAACAGGAAGCCTATGAAGGTAGGGGAAGGAGGAGAGGGAAAAGGAATGAGAATGCATGACATACATGTGCCAAGTTCACAGGAGCACACTGTGTGCTACAAACATGTACTAGTGACAATCGATAAAAATTTAAAACTTCAGGCAGCTTCTAAGATAACTGTATAGCTTTCAGGAAATAATTCATTTACTGCTATTAAATGAACTGTTAAATAGTTCATTTAATAAGACATTATATGTTTAATCATGGATATTTTCAGCTTTGCATTTTCATATTTTTT